>KN823100.1:8916-19705 GCA_000827465.1 Tulasnella calospora MUT 4182
TGAAGGAGTATGTAAGCATGACGAAGTGGCGTTACCGTTCGGGCGACGGAGCGTGAATTCCTTCTTCGGACTTTTGTTCGCTCCTTTCGTCTTTTTCTCTTTCCTCTCTCACTGCCTCCCGCCTCCGTCCCTCGTCAGCTCGCCATCGTCGTGCCGTCGCAGTGGAAGTACATTGTGGTTCGTGTGGACGAGCATTTCTTCATCGATAAGTGCCTCCCTTTCGGTATAGCGACGGCGGTGGGTGTACATGGTGAAACCGTAGACGCGCTGGCGGACATCCTTACAGCTGTTTGCGTTTCTAATCGCCAAATCGAACATTCTACGTTTTTTCACATCGAGCCCCTGTCCACCGTGCGCGACGCATAACTCACCCATTTCCCCACCGGTGCACTCCAAACTTTGTCAAAATACTCCTGTATACTACACCCAGCGCCCTAATATGAAATAGATTTCGACTTTTTTCTGCCAGTACAATCCCAGCTTTGGTGCTCACCGGACAGTGCGCGAGAGTTTGCATCTTGCCCTAGCTAGTACAGGAAGCCAGCTTGAGGTCAATATGCTTTTAGCTAGAGCTGTGAGCGCCTCGAGTGGTGAGTGAGTGACGGGGATGCTGAATTGGGCTGCGTTGGATATGCGTGATGACAGGCTGTGCAACCCGAAGCATAAACCTGGCCATGGAAAGATGAAGAACCAATGGGTAGGCACAAGAGCGTTCATTATAATTTTTATCATACAAAATTCATTTTTGCTAGCGCTATGGACTGTAAAGTGTAGTGTTCTGCATGACGGGCAACGCTGCATCAGTCCAAACGCAAATCCAGGCATCACATGAATGGCTGCCCCCCATAAGCACAATGGCTTGCGAAAAGCTTTCTTATGAGTAGATAACACGTTCGAACGCGGTATAGGTGTATTCCTGTGCGTTCCAGTATCCCATTCAACAGCTCAAGACCAGGGTGCAGCGGGTGGCAATCCTACAGAATGACGTGAGAGAAGTGGTATTTATGCACACAGTGCTGTAAACAGGCTTTTATCGATGCCATATCTCAGGAGTCTAGTTATTTTGGGGGTATGTAGTGATGTTTTCAGGGGAAATATATGAATTGGAGGAAATGGGCGGAAAAAGCTATGTAACTTAGCTATGACTCAAACAACCAGACAGGGCGCTCGCTATGTACTTCATTATTATGTCTGCCAATTTTGGAGTGCGTCCGCGGGGAAATGGGTGAGTTATGCGTCGTGCACGGTGGACAGGGGCTCGATGTGAAAAAACGTAGAATGTTCGGTTTGGCGATTAGAAACGCAAACAGCTGTAAGTGGCTGGGTTTCGATGCTGTCTTCAAGTGGGTTGATGACACGACTATCTGGCAGTTCCCTCTGTCAGCGTCGACGTCGGTGGAAGGCTCGACAACGTTTGCTTACCGGTTTCCCGACTTGTCGCAAGTCTTCAGCCTCGCTGGCTACCTCGGCGTTCCGCTCCATCCAGACAAAGTCCAACAGTTTGGCCCAACGATTACCTACGTGGGATTTGACTGGGACGTTGCCAGGAAGTCAGTAGCCATCCCAGAGAAGAAGCGGCTCAAGTACCTTAGTAAGCTCGAAGCTTTCTTGGGCACGTACACCCCGCACGGCACCAAGCTCTACCTCAAACCGTTGGAGTCCCTTCACGGCTCCCTCATGCATTGCACATTCGTCATTCAGGAGGGTCGGGCTTACCTGAAAGCAACCCAGCGATTCATACATACATTTGAAGGCTCGCACCGAAGCGCACGATACCTGGCAGCCTCTGTGGTTAGCGAATTTGAGCGGTGGCGGACTCAGCTCTCGATGCCCAGTTGGTCACGTTCGCTTGAACCCCTACCGCTGGACGACTCATTGAAGATCTACGTCGACGCTTCATCTTCCTGGGGAGTTGGTCTGGTCTTCGCGCACGCTGACGGGTCCATCTGCTGGGACGGCTGGAAAGGCCGTGACGGTTGGTTGAACGCCTCGGATCGAACCATCAACTGGGCTGAGGAAATCGGGCTGGAGCTTGCAGTCCTCGCAGCGGTTGAACTAGGGCTATCGGGTCGACGAGTCGTGATTTGGGGGGATAACAACGTCGCGATCGGCGCCTTGCGGAACGGCGCTACATCGAATATCCCGATGAACGACTCGATTCGGCGAACGCTTATCTGCCAAGCCACAAATAACATTATCGCTGAACCCTTATACGTGGCCACGGAAGAAAATTTGGCCGACGGTGCCTCTCGCGGCGCACCGGCGGCTAACTACCGCCGTCATTCCTTTCGATTTCCTCTCCCAGCACCCCTCGATACATTTCTTACCCATGTATAGTACGCCCAATCCGTCCGTGGCGGCGCAGGGGGGGCAACGCTGGAGCATTGTGGGGAGCGCCCGAGGGCAGGGTTCGTCACCTGACCCTGTCTCGGACCTCCTATCGCGAGCACGTGCTCTGGTCCCTCCTGCCCGCCGAAACAATTCGGTGGCTTCCATTTCCCCTTCTACTTCCTCCCCCTCTATTCCCACTTCCTCTTATAATACCTTACCCACCCCTAATTCACCCAACCCTGACGTCTTTGCTTCTCGAGAATCTTTGCTTGTCTCTTGGAAACCCGGTATGCGCCAGAAGGGCGCTCGTCTGCAGAAGGGTGAAATAGTCAGCACAAACCGGTATCGCCCGTCCGTCTTGGCCAGCAAGCGGGTATTACTGTGGTCTTCCCCATTCTACGAAGGGCTGCTCAAGGCCAGAGGGTCGACAGCTCACCTTCAGGTTAAGGTTGAGAGGGCGATTCTTGCCGGCTTGGAGGATTCGACTCTCACGCAGTACGGTGTTGGTCTTAAACGCTTCGCGGAGTTCTGTGACCAGGAGGGGATCTCAGAGGAGGACCGAGTCCCAGCCAGTGAGTTTCTCCTGTGCGCATTCGCTTCCGCTATGGCCCTGGAGGTTGTGCAGCGGACTACCCTGAACACTTGGCTTGCCGGTCTACGCGCTTGGCACCTGTCTCAGGGCGCCCCTTGGAGTCTCTCATCTAGCGATAGCATGGAAATGATCAAGAAGGCCGTCGCTAAGCGGGCCCCAGCCTCCAAGAAGACTCTCCGTCCCCCTGTCACCATCCAACATCTCCGCGCACTCGCCGACCACTTAGATCTCTTGAATTCCTTCGACATTGCCGTTTTCGCCGTCGCCTGTACCGCTTTCTGGTCGTGTATGCGCCTGGGCGAAATCCTGGTCGACTCGCCGCGCTTCTTCGATCCCTCCAGGTCCCCTTCCAAGGCGATGATCCTGTCCTCTCGCGAATCCCGTGAGGGGCTCCCGTTCCTTTCGTTTAACATTCCCTGGACAAAGACGACAAAGAACGAAGGCGCCACGGTTGTGGTCAACCCGAGGCAAGGCGACCCCACTTGCCCAGTTAGGGCACTCCGCCTTCACCAGCACGCCAACGGTGCTTCGTCTGACCCATCCGTCCCTTTCTTCGCGTTCTCGACTACCTCTGATCACACCTTTCAGCCACTCACGCGCGACGCGTTCATGAGCAGGTGCAACAACGTATGGGCTGCTGCGGGCCTCGGTAAGCTAACGGGTCACAGCTTCCGTATTGGGGGTGCGACAGAGCTCCTTTTGCAAGGGAAGCCCCCATACGTGGTACAGAAGCAGGGACGATGGAAGTCGTCGGCATTCCTGCTGTACTGGCGTTCAGTGGACGAAGTCATTCCTACCTATTTAAGCGATCGTATCTCGGAAGGAGATCTGTCGACGCTTAGGGGGAACATGAAGGATTGGTTCGCTAGTTCTGTGTAATCGTTGAGCTCCTTTATTTCGATTTCCTGTTACGTTTTCTTACCATTTGGAGCGCGCGCTCTGCTCTGCCTTCGGCGAGGGGGTTTCGTCTCGTTTGGGGCTCGACTTTCGCTTCGCTTGCGCTCCGTTGGGGGTTTCGTGCCTCAAACGAGACGGGTGACCCGAGAGATATGGGTTTGTTTTCGGGTTCGGATACTAACGTGTGGTCGCTTCGGAATCCGGGCTAACTCTCAGTTGGCCTATCTTAAACTGAGGCCTGGGCTTCCGGATTCTTAACCGACCCTTTCCAGTCAATTTTGACCTCCACCCGAACACCATATCTCTCAATCCCCCTAACTTAAGTTCAAGAGTGTCTCGAATCGTACAAGGATACGATTAGATTGGCGTAGGTGATATCTACGCTAAGTTATTATTAATAGTCTCCGATTAGTACTTCATAGCTTAGTGAGCCCGTGAATTGTGTCAGCAGTGCCGACTTTGATTGTCGCTGCACGGGATGGTCTCCCGCCACCCTGTGTTCGCGGGAGGGAATGAACCGGTGCATAATCGGCTTGATCCCCAATTTGAGAGTAGATGGTCTGGGCTTGGATGTACAAATCCTTGGCCTTTGAATACTCGCTCCACATGCCATACACGTCTCCCAAACTCTTGACTGATTGCGCAAAGCTGAGCCGATCGTCGATCTTTGAAGAGATATCGCGGGTCTGGATGTACAAGTCCTCGGCCTTGGAGTACTCGCCTCGCATGCGGTACACGTCTCCCAAACTCCTGACCGATTGGGCAAGACCAATATGAGAACCAATCTGGGAGTAGATGTCCCGTGCTTGGATGTACGCTTCTTCGGCTTTGAAGTACTTCTCTCGCATATAGTGTACGTCTCCGAGGCTCTTGATCGATTGCGCGAAGCCGAGTTGATTCCCGATTTGAGAATAGATGTCCAAGGTTTGGATGTACGATTCCTCGGCCTTGGAGTACTCGCCTAGGGTATAATACATATCTCCCAGACTCTGGGCTGATTGGGCGAAGCTGGGTAAGTCCCTGATCCAAGAGTAAATGTCACGGGCCTTGATGAGCGAATCCTTGGCTTCGGGATAGTTGTAGAGCTGGAAGTACGCATCTCCTAGTCCTTTTAGGGCCCTAGCCTCGCCCAAGTCGTCTCCAACTGACCCGGAAACCTCCAAAGATTGTTGAAAATACTTTCTGGCGTCGGAAACAGGGTCGGTTTGAATGCTGACGTGCCTCAAATCCTCTTCGACCTCCCCAATGGCCGTGTTGCTTGTTGGTTCTGGGAGAGGATCTATTTCCTCGTTGTCTGGAGTAATTTTACTCATTCTAGAATGCTCCTTATAGAGATAGGAGAAATTTCCGCTGGGATTGGGGTGTGGTGATACAAAGCGGGGGTGGTGGGTGAAGGAGCTGGGTGGACAACCGTGGAAGAGTCCGGTTTCTAACTCGCCGTCTCGCTCACTTTACCTACAACTCGTCGAAAATAAACTAGACCTTGGCTCATAATCCGGAGCCGTCTTTGCTTTCAAATATGAAGGCAGGTTCAAGCGTTGGGTGTGACGGTCGACCATGCAACGAGTGGGTTTTGTGTTTGGGTTTGCGGTTGCGATAAGATAAGATAAACCGGGCCGAACGCGGCTTTCCAGGTCATTGTCCTTCACAGTGCGAGGTTTCTTTCGGCTATCTTGGGTCGATTCATCTTGTACTGTGTCGCTCTGAGATCCTTCCTTGCGCTTTGACAGGGGTGATAGAGCTGGAAATGGTCCGTTGTGTGGTCGGGGGTGGGGGTGGGGAGATAGCAAAAACAAGCACAAAATAGGTTTGAAGACCTGCATACGTTGTGGCCGGGCAAGCAAGTACTTGGAATCGCCACCTGAAGCCCGCATTCGTTAGACAGAGAGAACAGCGCGGTAAAGGGACACCTCCTAAGACCCTAGATGGATAATTAGCCTTTGAGACTTTTAGCGCTGAGGCAGCGGTCGTCAGAGCGCCACGTGTTTGACGCAGTTTGTTTGCTCAATGTTGTACACGGACTTTGAGCTGACGACCTCACTTACTAGTTGCAAAACCTCTCCTGGGAGCTCTTGTAAGTCTATTACTCCTCTCTATCATCTCAAACCCAGTAAAACTGACCGATTCTCATCTTCGGTTCTGGCTCGTCCGAAATTTGTCTGTTTTTTTAGGTGTTCGATGCACAACGTTCCGCGGAATATCCTGAGGACCCAATCCCTTCACTTCCGTGGTCTAGCCACTGTCCCAAACCGACAAGTCCGCAGTACGAGGCAGCTTTTCAAATCCAACACGAAAGAACAGAAAGATGCCCGCTCACTGCGCCTCGCCACCTCCGATCGTTCCCAAAGCGCTCCGGGCCGAGTTCGACAAACTCCCAACAAATTTGGACCAAGAACACAAACGGAAATCTTTGCTCGAAGCTCACTCTCAATGGTTGTCACTTCAATCCCCAGGATTACTCCAACACGTTCTGAGCCACGAGTTCGCGTCCCTCAATGTCCTCCTCAGCGCGTTCATGCCCACCCTCCTATCATCAAGCATGGCAGCAGATCCAGCGAGGGCAAGGGTTAAGTCAAAATCTCTCGAGAATGTGCGTGACCTTGCCATTATATTGGCCGCGCAGGCTGCCAATACGACGCACCTGGCCCACTCAATGGAGCTCAGCCTCAAGGAAGGGAGACCAGAAGAAGTCCTCGACGCATGGAAGAAGTTTGAGGGTTTAATCCTGCCCCCAGCCGAGCGGCTGTAATGTAGAGGTCCAAAATCAAGTGGAGGTCACCGCGCGGAGGCAGGTCTCTCGACCCGTCTTGCAAGCGTAGGCAGCTCAGCAGGATTACCAGTCTGCCATCACATCCGTCCTCAGAAGGTGATGTTACCTACAATCAAACATTATCGACAACACCAAAATTACAACAAGTCCTGCTGACCAGTTCCTCCAAGTCGTTGGGGTCGTCATCAAGATCACCCGAAACGGAGCTACCCGGGATGTCTTGGAAGGATTCACGCGCGGCAATAACCCCAAGTTCGCCATCCACTTCTACGAAACCCTCCTCGCCGTCGGCCGGTCACCAGACAACCTATGGGTGTTGATTGCAAAAGAAAGCCCTTCGGATGCGGACGAGACGGATTGGTCGACCCGGCCACTGTTCCACATAGGAGAGCCAGCGTTTGTCATCATGTTCGTCGCCGAATTTCTCAGGTGGACCTTGCTCAACAGGTCGTCAACGACATGACCCATCTCGGGTTCACCGTCCCGGACCTAATCATGAACATCCTCCTCAATGGGTATGCCAAAACGAGGGAGTATGCCGCCGCCGGTCAGATTTACGCTCAACTCAGCGAAGGAGGGAAGACCCCCGATCTCTTTGCACACACAACCTTGATCAACGCGCTGTTCCAGCAGGGTGCGGTGGATGACGCTATGGCGTTGTTCCGGAAGGCGGAGAAGTTATGTGGAGGAGAGGGGAAGGAATCGATGCACGTCGCGACGTACAACGCAGTTATTCATGGCCTTTTGATCAACGGTCAAGCCGCCGACGCGGAAGCCATCGTAGACTTCATGTTAAAGTCAACCTCGGGTCCTAAACCGGATACGATCACCTAAAACACTCTCCTTCGTCACTACGCACGTAAATCCGACGCCGCCAACTTCGTCCGGATTCTCCAAAACCTCGCGTCGTCTGGCCTCGAGCCCGACGTCTACACTTACACCACCATTTTCGACACGCTATTGCAATCCAATCGGCCTGATGCTGTCATGCGGATGCTCGACGTCATGGAGACGGCCAAAATCCCAGCGAACACGGCGACGTACACCGCAATCATCGACTGCCTCATCCGACGGAAGGGAGAGAAGAACGTCCGAGCCGCCTTACAGCTCGCAAACAAGATGGAAGCCGACGGCATTCCCGCCAACGAAGTCACTTTTACAAGTCTCTTGGCAGGCGTCAGCAGGGACGACGAGCTTCCGGCGATGGTTCAGAAGCAACTCGTCGCCGAAATCATGGCCAAGATGACAGCACGAGGGATGGAGCCCAACCGAGTTACTCAAACCTTCCTTCTCCTCGCCGCACTCAAGGCAGACAGTAAGACCGGAATCGACCAGGCCATGCAGATTTGGCGGGAGGCTATAGCGGAAAAGGGGAACCCGGGTCACATCCCGCACCCGACTTACTTTATCCTTCTTACCGGACTGGCGAAGAACGAGCGGTACGATCATGTGCAGGAGGTGATGGAGTATATCTATAGGTCAGGGTGGCAGCCCAAGGGGCCCTTGGAAAAGCTGATAAAGCAGTTGTCGATGGAGATTGCACTGAGGGGATAGGGCGTCGAATATGGGGAAATAGATTCAGGATGTATTACACTATGAGTGCATCGCCTCAGTTCGAAGATGATGATTAAACGACGGCCTAGTGAGCTCGAAGACTCGGGGTGCAGTGCGTGCTACCCGGAAGTCATACCAGATAGAATGTGACCTGTTCCGCAATGAGATGGGGGTAATTTATAGGGATCCCGGCTCCTCTGAAATACGATTCCAACCCATCGTGATGGAGCTGTTATCCGTAGATTTCCTCGACCTAAATGAGTCTAAGTATGCAATTGAACTTCATGTTTTCTGGAGTTGGGAAGATATGTATGCCTGAGGCTCACCTTCTCTCTAACTCTTGAGCTCAGATAGGGATTATGGAAGTAATAGGTTTCTGTCAAAGGAATGGCCAAATCGCCATCTAACTTTATATATGACCTTGGATAAGACAGAACTTAATATAAGCTACAATCAATGCAACGGACCACAGTATTGTATCGAGCACCCAAAATTCTCTATTCTTGTCTACTCCCCTGAGCCGGTGGATGTTCCACAAGTGTCACGAATTCCAGCCAGAAGCTCCCGACAAGCTAAAACACCACTTTCATCGTTAATTTCGGAATAGATGTCCATCGCCTCTTTGATGTAGAGCACCGATTTGTCGCTCTGCTCTTGAAGTTCGTATGATATGCCCAGCATCATGAGTGCGCTCGCTTTCAAGGATGGGATCATCGCGAGCTCCAGCGCCATCCTAATGGTGGAAGATGCATCCTCGTACTCGAGACGCTCGATGTAAATGGATGCGAGACTAAGGGCTGCCCTTGCAGCTCCTATGTCATACTTCTCTTGATCATAAATCCCTCTCGCTTGATTAAATAGCGCCTCCGCCTCCACATCTTTCCCCAGAACTTGGCAAACATGCCCGAGTCCGCACATCGCATCGGCGGCACCAAGATGATGACCGACTAGTTCATAGAGCTCTATACCCTTGCTGTAAGTCGTCTCTGCGTTGAAATATTCGTCGTTGCTTCGGTACCAGTCTCCTTTGGCGCAGTTATTCTGGGCAACGCCAAGTTGATCTCCGATCTGAGCGTGGATCTGCTCTGCATGATCGAAGCATCCATACGACTCAGAGTACCTGCCTTGTGAGAGATGGATTTGGCCCAGTCCCCAGAGGGCATGGGCTAGGCCGAGAGGGTGACGGGCTCCTAGGAAGCTCTCCCGAGCCTCCGCATAGAGCTCTTCCGCCTGGTTATGAGTGCCCTTCTGGCAGTAGATGTCCCCAAGGCCGCATTTCGCTCGTGCGACGCCCAGAGTATTGCCAAGCTGGTTGTACAGATCGGCGGCTGAGCGGTAAGCTGATTCCGCGAGTCCATGTTTATCCATCATTCGGTCAATATTGGCCATTCCGCAGGTTGCCGCCGCAACACCTAGTTGGTTCATAACTCCCATGTAGGTATCTCGAGCTTGGGTATACAGGGACTCCGCCTTGGATAATTGGCCACGTCGTTTGGAAAGCTCCGCAAGTCCGTACAACGTGTCGGAGAAGCCGGTGTGGTGCTGGGTCCCGATGTAGATTTTGCTTGCTGCGATGAAGGACGATTCCGCGCTGTCGTATTTTCCCAACATGCAGTGAACCTGCGCTAGCCCACAAAGAGATTGGGCAACTCCCAGATGGTTCTCCTTTCCGGCATGAAGTTCTTTTGCTTCGTGAAAAGCCTTCTCCGCTTTCCCGTATTCGCACCGGATGTAATGGACATGCCCCAACGATAATAGCTCAAAGCCTATTTCGGCGTTGTCGTGGTTCTTATAGGCGATCTGGAGTGCCCGCTCGATGCATTCGAGACCTTCGGAGATGTGGCATCCGCTGACATACATGTCACCCAGAACTCGAAGCAATTCAGGGGACTGCGCTTCTTCGCCATTTGGAATGATACGAGGCTATTTGACAAGTGGTTATGCTAACCGCACCCACTGAAAGACTGTAAAGGTACTCACCATCCAGGAGAGCGCAGTCTTAAAATCCCGAGCGGATGGCCGTTTCTTTGGATCGAAGCTCCAGCAACTCGAGATCAGGTTCCAAAGCCCAACACTGCGAGAGAATTTTGAATTATCCTGAAACAAAGGCAGCTCGCCCGAGACGATGGCCCTGATGACATCTGGGGCTGAGAGGTCTTCAAACGGAAACGTTCCGGTGATAATCTGTTGTTGTATCAGCGCAGTCTGCGAACCACGAGCTCAATCACCGTGACTAGAGTGCTCACCTCCCAGCAAATCCACCCAAGTGCCCAAATATCTGTCGTTAAGGAAGGGAGTTCACCTTTGAACAGCTCAGGAGCCGCCCATCGCAGTGACCAGACTGGGCCGGTCAAGGTTAGCGATGGGCTGGTGGCCGTATTTGTCGAGAACGAGGATTGGTGTTCTTCCGTTTCCCGGGACAGTTCCCCCGTGCTTGGCGGCCGCTCATGGCCTGTTCCCGTTGATCGCGATGATATCCGGTTTTCAGCACGAGCCGACCCAAAATCCGTTATAAGAGCTCGATTATCGGCATTTACAAGTATATTGAGCTGAAATATGCTCGTTGAGATTTGTCCTACGGATTTAAAAAAAAGCCAAACGTACGGATTTAAGGTCGCCATGGATAATTGGCGTGGTTCTGCTGT
>KN823100.1:21330-39470 GCA_000827465.1 Tulasnella calospora MUT 4182
GCAGGTCATGTACTGAAGAGGGAACGCTTACCCCAAGAACCCGGTCATCTTCGTCAAATTTAAATTTCTTCACAGCTGCAAACTCACGAATCGGAGTATTAAGAATCTGTGCGGCCTCAATCATGGAAGTTGATCCCTCAAGCCATGACTCATTGGAAAGGGGCTTGATCCACTGATACTCCATTCGGAATTTAGGTAAGGACGACATAACTTCTGTCTAAACCATATCATGTTGTAAGTATTTCATCGACTTTTAACAAAATTCTATGATTCATACCGGCGAAATACGAGGCATCTGATCACGCAATACTCGAGCATGTTCCTGTGAGCCGGTTTCTACAGGCCCGCGCGGCTCGTACGAGTCTCCGCTTAAATCAGCCCCGGTATTTTCGGCTGAGACTTGGATAACGTTTGATGGTGAGCGTTCGGATGAGAACAAGGCGGACCTTGATGGGAGGGGGGCCAACTCGATGTTCTTATCTCCTTGAATGGGGTTTTGTACTCTGCTTGTGTCTCGCACGATGCTCTTCATCCAAGTGTCGTATTTCCAGATGGTTTGAAGAGTCTCCGCCTGGAGATAATCTATTCGCTATTATATTTAGAGCTAATAAACGAAAACGGTACATACCGGTATGGTCCTTAGAAGGTTACCAGGCAGGGAAAGATCATCTTCATTCGACTCGGCTTGCATGTTTGTTCTCTAACTCTATCGGTTCTCGCCAATCTCGATATACTTCCGACTAGGTGTGTAGCCGAAGAAGGATAGCTAGAAGGTTCTGAGAGCTGGTAGCGGTAACGAAGAGAAAGAAGTGATGATTTTGGAGGAATCGGAACAGCTGGATATAGAGCAAGGCGACTGGACTGCGCCGCCACCATGCTCAGCCCTCACGCGATGTTCATTCCCCGGATCCCCCTGACATACTCGCTCAGGCTAGTGGGCTCCAGTCATTTCTACAATTTCATCTACAACCACAACACGGAACTAGCCAGACGTTGAGGATTCGCCTGAGTTGATTGTTTGCGCGCGTCCTTTAAAACTAGCCGACGCTTATAGGGGTTCCGGGATCGGTATGCATATGGGAACAAAGCTTTGCAAAAGTTACGGCGCGCATCGCGACTCGACCGAATGTGGGCGTGGGGGAACTGACTCTCTCTATCTCTTTTATGTATTTTCGGCCTATTCTATTGAGAAACCCCCCTCGTGAGAAACCCCCTTCCGATCGGAAGAGGGCGTACCTAATATAACACTTTAAGACAAATGGCTCGAAGAAGATGTGAGCGTTGGGAGTGAGGGCTGACGATGCGATGTGTGGGTTTGTGTTTGGGGCTGCTAACAGTCCAGATAAGATAAGATAAAGATAAACCTCCTGGTACACCAGTTCCAGTTCCGTGGGGGTAAACCACACAGGATGTGCATGGAGCTTGATCGTTTAGCAGTGACAGTCCACGAGTAAGGCCAGACAACTGCATGCGTGGGGAAAGGGTGGGTATCTGGACAGGCCTAAACGGACACGCTTTCCGGTATTCAGTCTAGTTCACAACTTCACCCATGACTTCCTCCGGACCCTCAGCAAGTCCACGCCTACCCGGATTCCTTTTTTCAATCTCCATTCCTGTCAATTATTTACAGCTCTCTCGATACTTGCAGAGCCCTTCCTAGGAGCTCTTGTGAGTACACACGTCCCTCTACTCTCAAGTCAAAGCCTGGCAATGACAAGTTCGCAATGGAAGGCGGCCTCTCGAACAGCGCAGAAAGCCACCCACCCTCTGCGCCCACCCCCATCTTCAATAGCTCTTCAAGCATTATAGGCTGGGTCTTAGAAGTTTCTGGAAAATCTGGACTAAGCGCACACACGAAAAACCTTGCTCGAAGCTCGTTCTCCACGGTCCTCATTTTTGCCCGAGTCTCAAGGTTACACCAGCACATTTCACATTGTAGGTTCACGTCCCCTAACGTCTCCTCAACACGATCACACTCACCTTTCTATCTTCGGGGTAGGGGAAAGATTCCGCTGGGGAAAGGTTCAGATTCAACACCCTTGAGGATGTGCACAACCTTGCCTCCATATCCGCCGTACGGTCGGGAGTGACGACGCACCTGGCCCAGTCCATGGCGCTCGGCCTCAGGGGCGGCGAGAATAGATCCTCGTCCAGCGGAAGAAGCCTGAACCCTTTATCATACCAGAGGCAATTGAGCGGTTCCAATAACGGGTTCTCAGACAAACCAACGGAGGTCGCAGCGCGAGAGAGCACCAGGCAATCCTCGTCTTGCAAACGTATTCAGCCCAGCTGGATTGTCGATCGACCTTAACAAACCTGCCGAAAGTATCAACGTATATTCTACAAGTCCAGCTGATCGAGTCTTTGGCCGTCACGGAGACCATTCGAAAATGGAGCTACCCAGGATGTCTTGTAAGGCTTCGCGCGCGGAAGCACTGCAACCCAAAGTTCGCCATATCAAAATTTCTTGCCGCAAGCCAACCTCCACCAGACGGCCGTGTGTTGATCACAAAAGAACCCGCAACAAGCGGTTTCCATGTTCGTTGCCGAATTCGCCAGATGCAACCGAATGAATCCGACACAAAGAGTGACCGACGCAAACCGCGGCTGGGGCACCCCGTCCCGGACCTGTTCCTCAACATTCTCTTCTATAGCTATTTCGAGAGGAGGCGCTTCGCCGTGACGGGTCGGGTCTACACCTCGAGGATGTGCATGACCTTGCCGTTATATTGGCCGCGCGGGCGGGCATCACGACGCACCTGGTTCAACTAATGGAGCTTAGCCTTAGGGAAGGGAGACCAGAAGAAGTCCTTGACGCATGGAAGAAGTTTGAGGGTTTAATCCTGCCTCAACCGAGCGGCTCTAATGGAGAGGTCCAAAATCAAGTGGAGGTTACCGCGCGGAGGCAGGTCTCTCGGCCCGTCTTGCAAGCGTACGCAGCTCAGCAGGATTACCAGTCTGCCATCACATCCGTCCTCAGAAGGCGATGTTACTTACCGTCAAAAATTACCGACAACACCAAAACTGCGACAAGTCCAGCTGACCGGTTCCTCCAAGTCGTTGGGGTCGTCATCAAGATCATCCGAAACGGAGCTACCCGGGATGTCTTGGAAGGATTCACGCGTGGCAATGACCGCAAGTTCGCCATCCATTTCTACGAAACCCTCCTCGCCGTGGGTCAGTCACCAGACAACCCATGGGTGTTGATCGCAAAAGAACGCCCTACAGATGCGGACGAGACGGATTGGTCGACCGGGCCGCCTCTGTTTCACATGGGAGAGCCAGCGTTTGTCATGTTCGTCGCCGAATCGTCCAGATGCAACCCGGTGGACCTTGCTCAACAGGTGACCAACGACATGTCCCATGGAGGGTTCACCGTCCCGGACCTGATCATGAACCTCCTCCTCGATGGCTATGCCAAATCGAGGGACTTCGCTGCAGTAGGTCGGATTTACGCTTAACTCAGCGAAGGAGGGAAGACCCCCGATCTCTTCGCGCACACAACCTTGATCAACGCGCTGTTCCGTAAGGCGGAGAAGTTATGTGGGGGTGAAGGGATGGAATCGATGCACGTCGCGACGTACAACGCTGTTGTTCATGGCCTTCTCATCCACGAGATTTGGCGGGAGTCTATAGCGGAGAAGGGAAACCCGGGTCACATCCCGCATACGACTTACTTCATTCTTCTTACTGGATCGGCGAAGAACGAGCGATACGATCATGTGCAGGAGGTGATGGAGTATATCTACAGGTCAGGGTGGCAACCAAGGGGTCCTTGGAAAAGCTGATAAAGCAGTTGTCGAGGGAGATTGCACTGATGGGATAGGACGCCTAATATGGGGAAATAGATGCAGGATGTATTACATTATGAGAACATCGCCTCAGTTCGAAGATGACTAAACGACGACGCAGTGAGCTCGAAGATGCTTGGGTGCAGTGCGCCCCCGAGAAGGCATGCTGACGTCAGCCGCGTGCTGCAAGCCTCGCCGTGTTTTACCATCCCCTTGAGATCAGAGCGCGATCGCAAGCTACCAGAAGGCCAACTCCTTCACGTACGTTATTCAAGAAAGACGGCGCTCTTCCCTTTATATTTATTGTCACATTTCAGATGACAGTCGCAGAAGCGGGCTGACTCCGATCTTGGTTGTTTGATAGTGACACCTGAAGCATCCCGATAAACTTTCTCCTTCCACCTTTTCGCTCCACTTGTGACATAGCCCTCTATTCAATGAGTCCATATAACGGTTCAGCACTAAGTCAGGGAAAATTGGTTCGTGAATGTCGGCTATTATCGGTTCATTAGGCTCTAGACCTCCTCGTCTCATCCCCAATCAAGGATACAGCACTACAGGATTTATCAGACTATCTCATACCTATGAAATGCCTTAATTTCAAGAATAAGACCATTGGGAGCGGAGGATACGGGGTGGTCAAACTCGCTGAGCTCACGCTTCCGGATGCAAGTCCGGATACAGCGATTACTGTAGCTATTAAAGATCTCCGAGAATCCATGCGAGAAATGAGCGAGCTCAGAGTAGCATATGTAAGGGATCATTTTCAATCTTTTCACTGGGGATATGCACTGAAGCGCTCGTCGTGATCCCGAAGAGGCTTGTGCGCGAAACGCGTGTATGGTCAACATTTCGGCACAAAAATATCTTAAAGTTTATAGGCTATCATCTTACAAGAGACCTATCAGTAGCGTTTCTCGTATCACCCTACTTCGTTAATGGCAATGTCAGGGAGTATCTCTGCAGAACCCCAGCGGCGTCACTAGAGGAAAAACTAAAGCTGGTGAGTGGGGTCGGTGTCCGGGCCTAGTAAGTGAAATGTGCGTCAACCATCTATGTACTTGGTGCAAACTTAGGTGCAAGATACTGCCTGCGGTCTGGAATATCTTCACACAAGAAACCCTCCAGTCCTCCATGGAGACCTTAAAGCCGTATGTAGAATTCATTTGCGGTCTCGGCTTCCCTGAACCCTTGGCATACCTCCATGAAAGATGAGCCCTATGAAACACCTTTTCTGAAATATGGGCTGCTTCCTTTGATAAATAGGTCAATGTGCTCATCAACGAGGGTCGCGAGGCAGTGCTATGCGATTTTGGCCTAACAACTGTGATGAATGAACGAACGGACCTAACCACTGCAACCGGTTTCAAAGGAACAATGAGATGGTGTCCCCTTGATGTGATCTTGGGTGCACGTCAAACACTCGAGAGTGATATCTGGAGCTGGGGATGCTTGGTTATGGAGGTGATCCCTATGGCTTCTACCCAACCAGGACCGAGGCTAACTTGCTGCTTGGATTCACGCTGCGACGATGTGTTTCCCAGATTATTACCGGAAATTATCCCTATTCTGAATTTCCGACCGAGGGCGCTATCGTGTTATCTATGCACCAGGAAAAGCGAACACCCTGGCCACTGAACGACTATGTGGATATTTTGCCTGGACGTTTGTTCAGATTGGTCAAGATATGCTGGAGCTTTGAAGCGAAGGATAGACCACACGCTTCCACTTGCATGTCCGAAATGGACGAAATAATCGTTTTGGAACTACCACTGTGGGTGATATTTCTTTTGAGGAAACGGCGTAAATCTATCACAAAAAGCAACCAAACTGACATTTGGTTCGGGTTACCAGCAAGAGTATAATAGATTTATTCAATTGCTCTGGAGCGCGATGGAGTTGAATGTAGCCCAGCCGAGACAGTGCGGCCACTCCTAACCTTTCGTCTCATTACTTCTTTGCATGTACAGGAAATCCCCAGATTGAAATAATTCGCATTATCTTCCTGACCCAATATCCAAAGTTGCCACTAATCAGGTTGCTCGCCAACCCCTATCACCCGCCTCATAAATCCAAAACGCGGGGTGTGGTACCTCAGGGGCCGATGAGCGGTCTCCACCTCTCTATGGTTGGACGGAAGTACCAAAGTAAGCATCAATATCACTCTGCTCCGCCAAGGTCTCTCAACGTATTTATGTGATCATGCGCGGTGCCAACTCCGTACCCCCGTCGGCAGTTAGTCGGTGCTTCTAATTTCTAGGGCCCTCGAACACCCCAACACCCTCACACCGGGCCCAATTGCCCCCGTCGGTCTTGCTCACGTTGCTACTGCACTTGCGTTCTGCACGTCTTACCAGCCATCCGCCCCAACTCAACCCTTGATCCCGAGGACTAATAGGCGGGTGTGCATTCCATCTAGGTCTGTATGTACTCTTCCAGGCCCTTCGGCAGTCTTAAACTCGCCACCACGGCCGCCATCACCACCACCATGGCCATCGACACTCATCGTCATCTCTCTATCAACAAGCTCTGTCCCTAGTTCCAATGCTAAGCAATATCGTACAGACCTTCCACGTATGTCCCTGGTGTCTAATCGGGTTAGTGAGAACATTTTCAGTTCAAATTCCAATCATTGGGCGGCACACCTGACTTTGAACTGGCGACAATAACACATTAACAAGACCAATCTTCTCACATCCCAAACCTGCGCGCTCGGGCTAGCAAGATTGAAATCTGCGTTGATGCTAACTCCCAGGAGCAGGCCCCGCATGGGCACCGCGAGTCTCGAGAGAGCCCTGACCATCAACAAGACGGTCAACCTGACGTCTTCTCTCCTGTTGACGCTCAGCAAGAACCTTGTCTATCCTTCGGACACCATTGTCAACCTCGTCGATTCGGAGTGATACTTCGGTCTACCCTTACTCAACGAGTAAGAAACCCAACAATCATCGAAGATGTTACCCTGATGCTTGCGAGTAATTTGCTCGGCTTCCAGGTGGCCAACGAATCGACTTATACGAGAGTCTCGGAGAAGGACCTACTTCTTACCAAGTTACGGATTATGTGGCCTACTAGGGGTGGCCGCGACCGACTAATGCAGCGTTGGTTGTTTGTGGACGATCGGCGAATTTTTGCTAGCTACTCCTCTCAGCCAGTTCGGTCCGCATTTCAGTGCTGCCATCCCAATACCTCCCGCAAACGGCTTTCCTCACTTACCAGACGCATTCGCCGGCGCAAAAATTGTGGAATCCTTATATCAACGCCTCCCAACTCATCAAATGCTACCGAAAGTGAATTCATCAGTAAGCCGGCGACTCCCCTGATGTCTAATGGGAGGAAGAATAGATTCTAACCTTCTCTGCTAGTACTCGAGACTGATCCTGCCTCATGCTATGGTTTCGCCGTTTGATTGGACTTCTACGCTGCCGGTCTCTGCCTCATCGACCTCGCACTTCAAGGCGCATCCATCTGTATAAGCCAAATCCTCCTGCACAACGGCCGTGTCCGCCAAACCTACAGCCTTTCCACCACCCCCTCGAATAACATATCGACCTTATCACCTCATCTCCTTACTACTCCGCCTCGGTCATGAGCGAAGTAATGGAAGAGGAGGGCAGTCAGGCTATGGACTTGCTTTTGACCCGCAACAGCACTCACACCCACGGTTACGCGCTCTACAAGAACGGTCAACCCATCAAGCTCGCGTTGTTCAATTACATCACCGATCCTAGCGGTGCTAACGACGCTCAGGTCAACTACCCCCAGCAGCTAGCCGAGCGTGAGGGTCAAGAAGTTCGGCTCTACCGCTGGTTCAACTGCACACAAGTTCAATCTCACGTGGTGTGTTACTGATGATACATTGTTCTAGGTGAAAAAAAGTTCTGACTAACAAGATCGATTGTTTCCAACTCGTAATTAGCCAAACCATCAGCGACCAATTCAGTTCCGGCGGTCGCCTACTGCAAGGCAGAGAGCAAACCCGGACCACCCAATGCAACGCCGGCAGCTGCACGGTCACCTTTAAGGTTCCCCAATTCGCCCTCATCTGCCTCGACAACCAAGACTCCATCGACCCCGGTCTGTCCGCTCAGACTTGGCCAACCAGCGTGACTACGAAGCTTCAGGGAACTACTGTTTACTCAGGCGCCCTTCCTACGAACAACGGACGTGGTGGTGTTTAGGATGCGTTCACGGCGGTTTTTGGTCTCAGAACTACAGCAACCATGCGTAGAGCAGAGTGTTTAGGAGCGGTGCGTTAGTCAGTGTCGTTACGGTGGTCGTTGGTGCTTGGGCTGCTCTTGCATGATGGGCGGGTATGTTCGGGGATTTGTTGAGGTTGAAGATGGCTGGCACGTTTATGTAATGTTTTTAGTGTCGTTTGGTGGCTAGCATTGTGTTTCTCTCCTTCCTCTCAACATGGACAGAATTCATTACTTTATCCATTCCATGACACTCACTCTCGCTTCTTGAGGGGTAAACGGAAACCTTTGCATAGACGACTCTTTTGCTCCGCTTCCGCACATACCCATTCTAGATAGTAGTCCCAATTTGTATTCGTATCTTCCAATCAATCTGGCTGTCAAGATCACCTTGGTCACCCGTCTGTCTAGTATTAATATCGTATTCCGCCTCAGATTCGAACATTTCTAACCGCCCGATGAGGTTTCGTTCCTGTGCAGGACGACGTCGGTCTTTCGGGCACCATCGCAGCACCCGATCATATTGTGCTCGGTAAAAGGCCGGCTGACTGGTCCATAAACTCGGCAACGCTCCTCGCGGACTGCACGAGGTAAGATACGCAGGCCCTGGTGAGTGCAAAGGTTGATCACGGAAGTGAGTCCCCACCGCCCATAGAAACGTCAGTGGTGGTCAAACGTATGCCGGTCGACCCATCTTCCCCTAGCTTTCATCCAACACTCTCTCGTGCCAATCGTAACAAATCCCCTCTCCCATTCACCCTAGCAAGTTTGACTATTTCATTCTCTTCGAATTACCCGGGTTGTTTACTCATTGATATTTGGTCAGTGGGGATCCACGCGTTGGGAGGTAGGTTGTTCGGAACATTACAAAGATTAGTGCCCGGTGAATGATTCCCCAACATCGTATGTTTCTGATAGGTCATGGCGGATAAAATTCCTGTTCCCAAACTCGATTCGGGAACTAGGTCTAGATTGAAGGCGGTCCAGGCCAACTCGGTCCCCTCCACCCGAGAATACGAAGAGCGATCACAGTTCGCCATGCTCGGCAACTCGATGACGAATAGTTTGGAGCCAGATTCTAGAGATAGGCCGAGCGCTTTCAGCCGCGGTGTCGAGGTTAATTCTTGTGATCAAAACGTACCGTATATCAATTCCTGACCGTCCCGATCAGGAATCACGACCCCAATCAGCTGCGGTTCCGGAAAATTTTAAAGTTGCAGCCATCCAGCTTCTTTTAGAAGCGGCGCGCAGGTACTACGAATCCGCTCGCTACGAAGATGCGGCCTCCCTGTTCCAGCAAGTCGTCCAACTGCCAACCGGTGGAGGAAACCGAAGTCAAAGTGCAGAAGCCCTGTATTGGCTGGGAAAGATCTTCACCGCTCAGGGCAAATGGAATGATGTCGAAGCGTATTATTCCCAAGCGCAAGACGCATATGCAAGCGTCGGTGATCATTCGGCTCTTGCGAAGACCCTAAAAGAGCTCGGAGGCGTCTACTATCGCCAATCCAAGCTCGCCGAAGCCGAAGAATCCTTCACTCTGGCGAAAAACATCTTCGATAGTCTTCATGACGACCAGGGTCGAGCGGATGTATTGTATACGCTGGGAGAGATCTACCGTCACCAATGCCTATACACCAAAGCCGTATTATCCTACACCCAGGCAGAAGAAACCTACGCTCGCGTTCCCTATGAGCAGGGTCAGGCGAACGCGTTGTACTGGCTAGGAGAGATCTACTCCAGTGAATCCCAATACACCAAAGCCGCATCAGCTTATGCACGAGCAGAAGAAATCTACGGCCACGTCAACAATTTCACAGATCAGGCAGACGTGTTGTACAAGCTGGGAGGGGTCTATCGCCGCCAATGCCTATACGCCGAAGCTATATCATCCTACACCCAGGCAGAAGAAGCCTACGCTCGCCTTTCCTATGAGCAAGATCAAGCGAACGCGTTGTACTGGCTGGGAGAGATCTACTCCAGTGAATCCCAATACACCAAAGCCGCGTCAGCTTATGCACGAGCAGAAGAAATCTACGGCCACGCCAACAATTTCCCAGATCAGGCAAATGCGTTGTACAAGCTGGGAGAGGTCTATCGCCGTCAGTCCCAATACGGCGAGGCCGCCTCATCTTACACTCGAGCAGAGAATTTCTACGCTCACATTGGCGATGACATGGGTCGTGCAAGCGCGTTGCTGAGGTTAGGGGATGCCTATAGCGCTCAATCGGAACACAACAAAGCCGCATCAGCTTATGCACTAGCCGAAGGAATCTCCAACCACGTCGAAAATTTCCCAGATCGGGCAGATTTGTTGTACAAGCTAGGAGATGTCTATCTCCGTCGGTCCCAATACGGCGAGGCCGTGTCATCTTACACTCGAGCAGAGAACGCCTACGCGGACATTGGCGATGACATGGGTCGTGCAAGCGCGTTGCTGAGGTTAGGGGATGCCTATAGCGCTCAATCGGAACACGACAAAGCCGCATCAGCTTATGCACTAGCCGAAGAAATCTCCGACCACGTCGACAATTTCCCAGATCGGGCAGATGTGTTGTACAAGCTAGGAGATGTCTATCTCCGTCGGTCCCAATACGGCGAGGCCGCGTCATCTTACACTCGAGCAGAGACTGCCTACGCTCACATTGGCGATGACATGGGTCGCGCAAATGCGTTGCTGAGGTTAGGGGATGCCTATCGCGCTCAATCGGAGTACACCAAGGCCGCATCGGCTTATAGCCGAGCACGAGAAATCTACCATCATCTCAGTAACGACGAGGGTGAAGCAAATGTGTCGTGTGGCCTGGGAAAGATCTACTTCGGTCAATCCAAGTACACTCAGGCTGCATCGTTTTACACCGAAGCGGTGTCTATCTACGCTCAAATCGGCAGTGATGAGGGCGAGGCGAATGCTAATTATATGCTGGGGGATGTCAATCGCCGTCAACGCAAATACACCGATGCCATATCAACTTATACCCGTGCTGGAGAAATCTACGCTGGCATCCCCGATGAAGAGGGTCAAGCGAATACGTTGTACTGGCTGGGAGAGCTCTACTCCAACCAATCTCAGCACGCCGAAGCCGCATCATCGTACACCCGAGCAGAGCAAATCTACGGCCGCATCAGCAATGACAAGGGTCAAGCGGATGCGTTGTACGAACTGGGTGAGCTCTACCGCCGCCAATCCCAATATGTCCAGGCCATATCATTTTACACAAGAGCACAAGAAATCTACGCGCGCATCGGCAATGACGAGGGCGAAGGTAACGTGTGGCAGAGGCTGGGAGAGACCTACTATATCCAATACAAAATCCCGGATGCCACATTGGCTTACGTCCGATCAGAGGAAAGCTACGCTCGCTTGGGAGAATATGTGGGCCGGCCGAGTGCGTGGCTGTGGTAGGGGTATGTACTATGTTCGATCCGAAGACAGTGGCTGCCTTGTCTGACATTGGAGCGAGGGTCATCGACGGTCGCATTGTGTTGCACCGTAACTATGCTCCTACCACATTAGTCTAGCATGTTGTACAGATTGATTTTCACAAAACTTCATAACTGCGATATATTTCACTTCCTTCCTGTTCGTTAACTGACCAGTGGAATGAGTCCGACTTCACACAAAATGCTCATTGCATCACCATAATCCTATGAGCTGGGGAAGCTAAGAGAAAATTGGGTGCTGGACCACTTGGAGATGTGGTATATTTTCCCCGGTTCCATTCTTTTGGCTTTGCAATGGAGTTCACATTCTACCCAGGAGCGGGAATTATCATCAGGGCGGACGTGAGCCGAACTTCGGCCACGCCGAGCGTTCCGTTTGACCAGTCACACACTGCTCGTTTATCATGGGACTCGGGGTGGGTCCTGGAAACATATTCCTGCATGGAACATGGCTAGACCGCGTACACACTTGTATATGTATGGAAGTGCATTCTGGTATCAGGTTGATACGGGTTGCTAATGAATTTTGCTTGCTTTAAGGCAAGTCCTGGGTTGTGAAATACTGACGCCTTTAGAGAGGAACAGCTCAGACTCATGTGCGCGTACACGCACAAGCTCTTCTCAAAGCATTCGTTCTCCAACCCGAGCGGTCTACGTGAAATGAAGGAAATAATAATATATAATATGTAATATACGTAAATGAAAAGCCCAACAGCAGGCTGGCCTCCATATCCTGAATCGATCATATACTCTCAATCTTGAATAATGTGGGATTGATATCGAGCTTCCGATACAACTTTTTAATTCTTCCTTCGTCTTCTCTAGATCCCCTCACAGCCTCCCCAGTTGCCGGATCCTTTTCGACAAACGTGATGACGTGCCCTCCGTTACCGAACCCTCCCACTCTGCCCGCAATGTGGGTGTAATCTGAAGGTGTCTTGATGACGTCTGTACCGAGGACGAAGACCTGGGTGAGCGAGGGGAAGTCCAATCCACGAGTGTTGCATAGGTTCGAGACGAGGAGTCGTGGCGTTTCAGCAGAAGATGTCAAATATCGATCACGTTAAGGATGCAGAATACATCGATTCACGAGTATTACATACACAACAGCGACTAAACATACAACTGTGCGGTTTCAAATCATGCAACTGTTGCTACGGAATCGCGAACCCTCTGTCGAAGCTTGTGACAGGTTGAAATACCATTCTCATCGCTAATTGCGCAGTATATTGAAATCGCCTCTTCGATGCATTCCATCGCTTCGTCATTCTGATGTTTGATTTCATATATAAGAGCCAACATCGACAATGCACTTGCCCTTAGACACGGGATGCCAGCTTCCGTATAGTAGCGAAGCGCCGTTCGAAGCCTGGGAATTGCTTTACCGTGCTCTGAACGAGTGAGGTATACAGCAGCAAGCCCAAAGGCTGCATTAGCAATACCGATGTTATGCTCCTCTTCCTTGTAAACCTTTTCTGCTCCGTCGAACCAAGACTTCGCTTCGGAATATCTGCCCTGAACGAGGTGGAGGTGTCCCAAGCGGCAGGCGGCATCAGCACCACCAAGGCGGTGGTCCATCTGATGGAAGAGGTCTCGAGCTTCGCGGTAAGCCTCCCCAGCGCGAGAGTATTCGGCCCGCATTCGGTGTATGTCCCCCATCCCGCAGATCGTCTCTGCAACGCCTAGAGTATTTCCAATACGGAAATGAGCGACCTTAGCCGACTCGAAGCAGGAAGCCGCTTCCGAGTATCGGTGTTGCAAGCAGTGGGCATGGCCGAGCCCGATAAGGGCGTTCGCTAAACCGAGCGGATGACCGGCTTCCCGGTCAATATCTTGCGCCTCTTGGTAGAGTTTCTCCGCTTTGCGCTGTACGCCCTTTCGCAGGTAGATGTCACCTAGGCCGCATTTTGTTCTTGAAATCCCCAAACAGTTATCAAGTTGTTCGTATAGACTTGCAGCCGAGAGATAAGCTGGTTCCGCGAGGTCAAACCAATGCCTCATCCGCTGGATATCCGCCAAACCGCACGTGGTATCCGCCACACCGAGGTGGTTGCCGACACGAATGTAGATTGTTTTAGCCTTGTTGTATGACGTCTCGGCCTTGGACAACTTTCCGCGTCGTTTGTGGAGCTCCGCAAGTCCGTAAATTATGTCAGCCATGCTAACGTCATATCGAATCCCGGTGAAGATGTCATTTGCTTTGAGTAAGGACGATCTTGCGTCGTCGTAGTATCCCAGGACGCAATACACTTGTGCGAGCCCACAATAGGCTCGAGCAACTCCCTGGAGGTGCCCCCGTCGAGCATGGAGTGCCTCTGCTTCTTCAAAAGCCTCCGTCGCCTTCGTGTATTCGCACCGGATGTAGTGGGCGCGCCCCAGTGACAGTAACGAAAGGGCAATTTCGACTCTGTCATCGTTTGCACGAGCGATCTCCAGGGCGTTTGTTATATACTTGAGTCCGTCGGAGATCCGGGATCCACTGAGGTACATGTCGCCCGTGACTCGTAGCAAATGGGGAGAGGGTTTTGTGTCACCCCGCTGCGTTGGAATGACACGGGGCTGTTGGACGATAGGCAATATTTAACAGCATGCCTAGAAATGGCGATACGGGTGCTTACCATCCAGGAAATGATATCTTTGCAAGAAGTAGCGGAGGGCCGGTTCTCTGGCTCAAGCTGCCAGCAATCCTCCATTAGACTCCGTAGTCGTGGAATAGAAGAGAAGCTGGGAACTTGAGATAGTGAAGGTACGTTGCGCTGCATGATAGAGGTGATGATCTCGACTGCGCTACTTTCATCAATATCGTCAAATGGAAGCCGGTCGGTGATGATCTAATAGGGCATCAGAATAGTGCACGAAGAGTAGTTCAGTCAGAACTATGAGGACTAACAACCCAGCAAAGCCAGCCAAATGACCAAATATCGCTATTTAAAGCGGGGAGGTCGCCTAAAACGAGTTCGGGAGCCGCCCATCTTAGTGGCCAGTATGGACGAGGCAAGGTAATTGCCGTTGTAGTAGTGGGAAGAGCTGTGGAGCCAGAAGATTGCAAGCTGTCTTCTATGTCAGCAATGGATAATTCCCCCAGCGCTAGCCTCCCATCATCATCCGGGCTAGGGGGCATCACGTGGTTCGTGGATCGTGGTGGCGCCATGCCCAAGGAGCGAGCCGACCCGAAATCGATGATAAGTCCTCGATTCTCAGCATTCACAAGAATATTGAGCTAAAATCGATCGCTTAGGGTCCGCGGTGCTAGAAGAAAGGAAAACATACAGATCTAAGGTCGCCGTGACAGATTGGTGGATTTCGGCTATGGAGGTACTCAACCCCACAAGCCACGTCGTACAACTAGCAAACTGCCGTTCAAAGCCATATCCAAGACGTTAAAGACTGGAGCTCACCAGTGAGATCCGCTCAGGAATCTCCCAATTTCCTGATGCAAGGAACTCCTGCAGGTTTCCATTGGCCATCCACGGAAAGACTAGCCAGGCAATACGCCCTGACCTATCCTCTACAAATCCGACCAATTTGATGATATTCTCATGATTAAGCTCGGCTTGGAGCCCAAGCTCGTTCACGAACTCCTGATAAACAGTTAGGATGAGCGGCGGATACTCAAATGCAAGACACCCACCGCTATGATTCGATCATCGTCGGCAGACCGAAATTTCTTCACAGCTAGCACTACGCCCTGACTGTTTAGGATATTCGCAGGTACAATGTCGGCCCGTCCCCCGGAAAAGCTTGGCCCCTCAAGAAAGCTGATTTGGCTCTGGTCGATTCGGTATTCGGATCGGGACGACATGATTCCTTTCTGGAACAAACGATTTAACGAGTGGCTCATTAATTTGGCACTCTATTATACCCACGTACTGGTGAGACACGATAAATCCACGCATCACAACTCGGATCCCATTCCGGCACGGATGCTTCGAACGCGTCTG
The DNA here is from genome assembly GCA_000827465.1 of Tulasnella calospora MUT 4182. NCBI lineage: Eukaryota > Fungi > Basidiomycota > Agaricomycetes > Cantharellales > Tulasnellaceae > Tulasnella > Tulasnella calospora. The sequence goes on from KN823100.1 coordinate 36,703, forward strand.
GTTCCCTGGTTAAACTGGGAGCTTGGATATTTTCTGATGGTGGTATTGGTGCTGGATAAACGTCGCCATTTGCCTGCCCTTTCATATCTTGCTTTCTAACTGTGTCCTTCTCCGTCGACTTAACCGCTGTTTCGACTGGATGAGCGGCTGTAGCATACATGCCGATAGGTGTGGGGTCTTGGGAAGCCAACCAAGGAGCGTGAGGGGGGAGGCGGAAGAATGAGATGAGTTGCTATCGGATTGAAGTGATGCGCCTGCATTGCACTGCCATGTCACATAAGACCGATACTGCCCTCCCCGAGCACGTGATTCAACGCTATATTTTAGCTCTCTCAGCTTCTTCAAGGATGGCTTCGACTTCCAAAAACAGGGAGGGGAGCATCCGGCTCGTTATCCTCATGCGTGCTGCAATACTGAACGGCGGTGGCGAGGTCCGACCGACGCGGTACGAGTCGTAGCTCCACCACAAGGATAACACCAAAAGCCAAGCTCGACTTAAATCTGAGGCGCAAGCCATTTAGCACTTCAGAGGCCCGGCACGGATCACGAAACACCTCCGAGTCCTGATACCTAATGGAAACATAAGGATCGCAAGGCTGATAGCTTTCTGATCCCAGAAGGGCTGAAATAATATATAGAATTGTTTGACTAAACGACTCTACAGGATGTTCTGCGAACATATATAGGGATTCCCGAACGTTGAGTGGAGATGGAACAGACCAGGAGATAAGATAAGATAAGCCGGGCCGGACTGCCTCCACGATGTCAAGTCATGATCCTCCCTCCCAGCTCTTCCCCCGGACAAGGAGACCCGCAGAGGCAGGTAGAACTCTGGAGGTCCGCGGGTAGGGCCGGACAGCTGTATAGATGGGGAAGGACCGGATCTCCGCGGGGTAGGCGTCAGCGGGCATGGAGAGATGATGAGACCCTTCCCGCGGACCCCCCCAGTCTACTTTATAACTTCACCCATCTCATCACTCCTAATTCTCAACAAGTTCACATCCACCCGCATTCCCTCTCCTTATTCATTCTCCCCTTCGCATCATGTCCAGCTCTCTCGATCAGCTCAAAGCATCTGGCACCGTCGTCGTCTCCGACTCGGGCGATTTCGAGTGTAAGTGCACTCTCGGTTTTGCTGCAGCTCATCGGTTGCGGGATTTCGGATCTCGAAAGATCTCCATCGGAGCGTGTGGTTTCTGTTTACAAGCCACTGACTAATACGATTTTCTCAATGCAGCTATTGACCAGTACAAACCCCAAGATGCTACCACAAACCCGGTAGGTGCTCGGGCAATCGACCCTGATCGGCGAATGCAGCGCTAACTCGACCACCATTCAGTCCCTCATTCTCGCTGCTGCAAAGAAGGAGGGATACCAGAAGCTCATCGACAATGCTGTAGAGTATGCTAAGAAAAAGGGTGGCAGCATCGACGAGCAGACCGAGAACGCCATGGACCAACTGGTAAGTGACTTTACCCCACCTTCGGCCGACGCACGTTTTTGACCATGACCCCACTTCCCTCGCTTCCCCATTAGCTCGTCAATTTCGGCACTGCGATCTTAAAGATCATCCCTGGTCGTGTCTCCACCGAGGTCGATGCTCGTCTCTCCTTCGACAAGGAAAAGACCAAGGCCAAGGTGAGCCGACACCCCATTAGGCAAAACCCCGTTTACCGTATTCTCACCTTGAACCTCCCTCGACGCAGGCCCGTCAACTCATCGCGCTTTACGCTGAGAACGGCATCTCCAAGGAGCGCGTCCTCATCAAAATCGCCTCAACATGGGAGGGTATCCAGGCCGCCCGCGAACTCGAGCGTGATGAGCAGATCCACTGCAACCTCACCCTCCTCTTCGGTTTCGGCCAGGCTGTCGCTTGCGCTGAAGCTGGTGTCACTTTGATCTCTCCCTTCGTCGGCCGTATCTTGGACTGGCACAAGGCTCGTCCGGAGAACAAGGACAAGAAGTTCGTCGGTGAGGAGGACCCCGGTGTCCAGAGCGTCCAGAAGATCTTCAACTACTACAAGCAGCACGGCTACCGGACCATCGTCATGGGTGCTTCTTTCCGTAACGTGAGTTTCCTAATCCATTTCGCTCGTTGGCCTCTTGAATAATGAGCTGATATTGGCTGGTAATCTCTAGACCGGCGAAATCATCGCCCTCAGCGGCGTCGACTTCCTCACCATCTCTCCAAATCTCCTCGAGGAGCTCAAGAACTCCACCACCCCCGTTCCTAAGAAACTCAAGGCCGAGGACGGTGAGTTCCCCTCTTTCTGCTAACTCGTACTCATTACCCTGATTTCTTACCGACCATTTCACCATCTCCCTTAGCTTCTGCCGCCCCAATGCCCAAGGTCTCTTACATCGACAACGAGCCCGAATTCCGCTGGGAACTCCTCAAGGAACAGATGGCCTTTGAGAAGCTTCATGAGGGTATCCGCAAGTTCGCTGAGGACGGCCAGACTCTCAAGGACACGTTGAGGAAGAAGCTTCAGGCTTAAAAAAAATTTCTTTCGACAACCTCTGTCGTGGGTTTGGTTAGATCCCGCCTCTCCTCTATCGGTTTTAGTACGTTAATTAGTGTTTGTGGAATGAATGGTTGGATATTCGTTTTGAGCGCACCGGGAGGTGGGAGGTATCGGTCGATCCCTGACAGTGGTTTCTCTTTTTGGTGACCGTGTGAAGCGACGCCACACTCGTTCTCTCCCATATGCATTTTTTGGTACTTCCACTCCAGCCTCGGTCCTCTGGGTCACTACGTCTCTCCTTTC
>KN823100.1:46782-63003 GCA_000827465.1 Tulasnella calospora MUT 4182
TTCGTTCGGTTGCTGCGGATTCCCTGGCCAGCCATCGGGTGTAGGATCCTTGATATTCAGCCGAGGCGGTCCTTCTCAATGGCAAGCCATAGCGGTCGATGCATTTAAGAACAATTCCCCGCAGTGGGCAGGAGGAATCGAATGTAAGTTTCTGCTACTCGCACGGTGATTTATCGTCTTGCTTGCCACTCGAACGTTTCTCCTTTGGGCGCTCGTTAATCTCCGGGCACATCCGCCCGCGCTGTTCTTCGCTGGCGATCACCTCTCACATGTTAGCCTGGGCTTACGGGCGCGCCGAATTTCTTTTTCACCATTGACACCCCGCCGTCACGGTTCGTCACCCTCGTCATAGAATTTGATCCATGAGTACCGTTCGGAGCATCGACCCTTCCATGCCGAGCCCAACGTTCCCGCCCGCCCAGTCGTTCTCAAAGCGCACAACGAGATGCCTGCAGCCAATGACTGCATTTCCATTAAACCAGGCCTCAACACCATCAAAGGCGAAATTGAAGCAGGTGCTATCCTCTCTCCTGTTACACCACTCCGCAGATCACCTCCCCCCACCGGTATTGTAGTCATTCAGCGTTTTACCCATTATTATCAGGTCAATGACTGTGTCAGCGTCAATCATCGGTCTCAAAATTTCATTCAACCGAATCATCCAAATCAACACCGCTGCCCCTTCGTGCTCAGACTCGTCCTCCCCTGCTTCTCAGGATCTCACATCCAACTAAACCTCACAACGGCGTGTCTGCAGCCAAGTTTGGGCTCTCTTTCTGAAGATGAAGCGTGCGTCCAGTCACGCTCATCTCTCAACCGTAAGCTCCAAAGAATGCATTCTCTGCAACAGTCCGAAGCCGCTGGTCGCCTTTGCAGATCAATCCAACCAGGGACTCGGCCAGTGAAGAGGTGGCCACTGCGAGCAGGAATAGCTTCTATTATCGACGTCTAGATATACAGCGAAATTTAGCACTACTTGATCATGAGTTGTCTGGCTGCTCTTCGCGGCGGGGTTAGTTGGGATTGGCTGGAAGGAAGCTGAGCACTTCACCTACATCTCGAAGGGTTTCAAGCAATAGGACGCTCTACTATTCGATTCTTTGTTCCATATGTGTTATAAGTTACATATTATGATTATTTTCGTTTCCTATCAGCATCTTCAGCCGGAGGCTAGTGCACCAAGGACGAGGATCGCTTGAGGTACATCCTCGGCGGCGGCTCTTTCTTGGAGCTGAGTTATATCCCATCGCCGAAGACTTTGAAGAAAGAGCTTTTTTTCATCAGAAGGTTATATGAAACAAGCCATATAAATAACGATTTCGAAACATGGGTGCGTGTAAGATCTGTATACACAGGCGCGTACGCGGTCTAGCCATCTCCCTGCTCCCAAACGAGCAGAAAGATGTTTCCAGGACCCACCACGAGGAGGTCCGCGTTACGACTTAAGGGTCCCATGATTAGACGAGTAAAGAGTTGCTCGTCGGGCGAAACGCTTGGCGTGGCCGAAGTTCGGCTCGCGTTCGTCTTACCATGGCGTTCTGAGACGCTCGGCCAGTCGAAACCCGCTTGCGGACGCCAGCAGATTCGCAGGATCGAGTCTCGAGTAACACCATGAGGGATGCGCGTCGCCACTTGCTAAACTATAGGGGGTGTATCAGGGCTAACAGAAGAAGGGGCAGAAGGTCGGGAAACGTACAGCAAGCGGTAGTCAGCTCCGCTGGCGAGCTCTGGCTTCGTTCCCGGTCGAATCAGCCAGGATCCTCCCCGTGATAGCGCGAACTCTCATCCACGCATCACAAGTGGCCGTTGTGTACGATCCTGTCGTGAACCAAGGTGACGTCAGTACCCGGTCCACGTTGAAATCGAATCGAGTCACTCACCGGAGTCACCAAGAGCTCTTGAAGTCGTAAAGTCGTGCCAGCGGGCACGACGACGAGCATCTAACCCATGCGCTTCGGGTTGGGTAATTAAAACATCGGTGCTCCAAGCAAAGACTGGCTGCCGAAGCCCCAACCAATACGAGAAGTTGCGCCTGCCTATGTGCTCCCAGGTATTTGCAGAGACGGCCGCACTGCCGCTCCCAGAACCTCGCGCATGATCCGCGGTTTGATGGTATCGTCGATCAGTCCAACTAAGGGCGGAACGTACAGGGAGGGAGGGGTGTTTAGCCGGAATCCACACCTGTCGAGAATGAAATAACTTACCCTTGGCTGCAATACCAAGACACGTTGTCGTTGAAACGGTGTTGTGAAGAGCTTGACCATTTTGATGGTGCACTGGGCCGCAGGGAGCACCTGGAGGACTTGGAAGCAGTCAGCGGGGAGAGGGCCACGGCAAGGGAAGGGAATGGCTTCTCTTTCTCAACGTCTAGTTGTACGGCTTAATAGAGCGGTCGTTGACTCTTTTGGTCATTCTGAGGGGCAGGGGTGGTTGGAATTCGAATCCACTGGAAGGAGAGAGTTAAGGATGGAGGAAGAAGAGAGAACGATCCGCGGGAAACCGCGTTGTTTCAAGTATCCCACGACGCCTCAGGCACCAACTTGCCTCAGGCGAAGCAGTCACCAATTGAATGCCAATCCTCATGGAATGGGATGGTCAACAACGATGCAAAAACATTGCCAGCCAGTCCAACTACCCTCATTTGCTCACAGTCTATCATATTGCTTGCCCATGGACTTACCGAGAGATACAGTAGCTTCGTTTAAACTACGGCTCAAGGTCATCTTCCTGCGATGTTCCTCGTTCGGAAAATTGTGCTAGCGGTAAATATGGTACGGGTTACTGGCTTCTACTTGGAGTGTATCTGGGTGAGTATAGTATCTTGTCGGGAACGACTAGTAGAGCCTTTGAGCCACCGATTTAAACGTCCTGCCCCATCGTTTTGGCCACGAGCGGGTTCCAAGCCTCTCGAAAGATTTTCGAAGCAAGAATGGCCACTTTCCTAGCATTAATCATCCATCGGACATCGGAGACGAACCGACTTCCGTCCGGAAAGCTGGCAAAATTGTCGTTCAACCGCGAGCATAAGAATGGATGGAGCGCTTCGTGGAGAATTTTTGCTGCAGTGAGCTACAACGGGACGCAGCATCAAGGCCATGAGAGAAGATTCTCAAGAATTTGAGTTTGGTCGAATATGTCGTAATCAAGTCAGGCGGTTTCCGTGCAATTCGCGCTCAGTATCGTCTGAGTAGGTCCTCTTGTATGTTCAAGCAACACGCGGTCACTCAGTCTAAAGAGTCTATTATCCATTCACCGAAGATCCATTAATCATAAAGCTAATATGATAGAGGGCTTCATTTATGTTTCGCCTCAAAATATGTACATGCGCGTACGCGGTCTAGCCATCTTCCTGCTTCCAATGAGGCAGAAAGACGTTTCCAGGACCCACCACGAGGAGGCCCGCGTCACGTCTTAAGGGTCCCATGATTAGACGAGCAAAGAGTTGCTCGTCAGACGAAACGCTTGTCGTGGCCGAAGTTCGGCTCGCGTTTGTCGTGTTGGCGTCCTGAGACGCTTGACCGGTCGAAACCCGCCTGCGGACGCAGCGGATTCGCAGAGTCGAGTCTCGAGTAACACCATCAGGGATGCGCGTCGCCACTTGCTAAACTGTAAGGGTACTGCATCAGGACCAACATAAGAAGGATGGAAGGGCTGGGCACGTACAGCAAGAAGTAGTCAGCTCCGCTGGCGAGCTTTGGCTCCGTTCCCAGTCGCATCAGCCAGGATCCTCCCCATGGTAGCGCGGACTCTCATCCGTGCCTCACGAGTGGCCGTCGTGTGCGATCCTGCCATGAACCATGGTGACGTCAGCGGCCAGTCAGGATGGAAATCGGGATCGAACCACTCACTGGAGTCACCAAGAGCTCTTGAGCAAGGTAAGTCGTGCCAGCGAGCACGACGACGAGCATCAAAGCCCACGCGCTTCGGGTTGGGTGATTAAATACATACGGTGCTAAAGCAAAGGTGGCGGCCGGAGCCCCATTCAATACAAGTAACCGCGCATGACTATGTGCTCCCAGGTAATTTGCAGAGACGGCCGCACTGCCGCTCCCAGAACCTCGCGCGTGATCCGCGGTTTGACGGTATCGTCGACAAGTCCAACTGAAGGATGGGGTAAAGGGTGTGTTAGTCCTGCGTCACACTCTTGTGAGTCGACGAACTTACCCTTGGCTTTCAAACCAAGGCACGTTGTTACTGATACTGACGCAGTCATAGCTTGATCATTTTGCGGTGGGCCAGGAAAGAGACCTGCAGGGATAGGATGATGTCAGCAGAAGGAAGCCATTACTACGGGATCGGATGGCTTCTCTTTCTCTGATTTGCAGTTCGCTATGATTTCACTGGGTTGGTTAGGCGGTTTGCTGGGAGGCGGGTGGGAGGCAAGCGGGGAGAGAAGGTAGGAGATGAAGGGAGAAGGGAGAACGGGGGAGACCATCGTGAGTTCAAATATCCCACGACTGCTCAGGCACTGCCGTCTCTCACGTCGACAACAGAGCCGCCCATGAGAGCTGCTGGATCGTTAAGCCGGCCGCAGAAGGAGGGATGCAATCCTATTACTAGGCTATCCTACATGATTCTTGTGCCGGTCGTTTACCATGCAGATTAAAAAACAAATCATCACGCAGAGACTGCCTGGGTGATGTAGCGACTTGTATTTCCGTGAGGCCCCAGTCCCCAACATAGAGTCAGCTCTATGTTGTTGATATGCAACGGGTTTTCAAAGGGTTGGTGCGATACAGCACCGGCTCGTCGCGAATGACGAGGGTGAGGGATCTGAACATGTGCACATCTCGCGGAGCCCAGACTTGATCTTAGCTTGTCAGCTCTAATTGCTCGACCGCTTGAGTACTTCCTGTGTGTATCTGAACCGAATCTCTGCGTCTTCTTTGCGCCCTCGGCAGCTCTCCAAATCGGGATGTGGCTTGACCCCGACCCTGAAGCGATCTTAAAAGCTCCACGGCAGCCCTTTTCGCTTACGACGCTCTCTCTCCTCCTGTCCCCTCCCCACTATGGCTGAACAGCCAGGACAGAGCCTAACGTCGCCTATAAAGAAGAGGCAAAATGTGGAGGCGATTTGGACTCTTTTCCTTTGTATTCAGCTAATCCCCTGCTCTCTTACAGACGGTCAGGGAAGAAGAACGGTTCAATTGCATCAAACACGCCCTCCCTCCTCATCTACACCCAGGAGAGGTTCCCGAGCCTCTAACAAACCTTTCAACCCTGGAAAATGAGCGCCTTGCCCTCTTTCATCAGCTAGCGGAAGACAGACTTCCATCCGATGGCCTGGCAAACATCTACTTCGCTGACGAGATCAAGAAGGTCCGAAGTGCATCTTCGACGACTTTCATATTGAGATCTCTAACAAGACCTTGCAACCAGGTCCTAAAGGGAGAAGACGCGGAATGTTTCAGTCATCAGTTTATTCGGTTGTCGAGAGATGGGAGATACGGCTACATCGCTGGCGAGCGACTGTCTACGAAGGAGCGACCCGCGCAGGACCCATCGACCTTCCTACTGTTTACTCTTTCCCAAACGGGAGATGGACGAATTTTGCATGGCAAGTACATGTGGGTGGATGTCCAATTGGCGCCTTTGACCCCGGATGACCATCAATATCGAGGAATTCCTGCCACGGTTTGTCGCGATCTCCTTTCCGAGCTTCTGCTAAAGCGACTCACAAACTCTCTCCGAGCAGGCACGAGGACGTTACTCTCATGAAAACATTTCTTGCACTGCAATTGCCTTTCATAGCTTTGACGAGAATCTACGGCGCACCGTCCAGGAAGCGGCTTCTTCGTCGCCGAACGGCCCTAATTCATCAATCCAACTTCCTTCTCTTCTACCAGCTCCTGCCGATCACACACCTCTTTGCTCGCTTACGGAAGATGCGCCAGTCCGTGACATCAAAGGTTCGGTGGTGGATGAAACGGCTGAGGAAGCCGCAGCTCTCCGGCACGTAAGTTGAAGGCTTGATACTCGCTCAACTAGTTAATGCAAGACTGACGCGATAAGCAGAGTCAAGTAGTTCCAGATCCGGCCGATCCTTCTGGCGACGGAAGATTTGGGATGAACTGTGGCGTACCGGCATCTTCCATCTCATCGACGACCGCCAAGCCGTCTACCTCAACTCCTGTACTCGGTCAGGAATCCTCGGACGATACCCCTCCTATCCCTCGAAGTCGCAAAGGCAAGGAGCGAGCGCAGGATCCCGAAGAAGCAGACCGTAGTCTTGCCAACATCGCCACGGACCTAGTCGGGACGAAGCTTCGAATCAAGCCTGACAGCTCATATGCCTCTCGCATTGCGGCGAATGAAGCGAAGCAGACCGGTATTTCACAAGAGCAGCTCGAGTCAATGGTCAAATTTCGTGAGCCCAGCAACACTTTGGATGAAATTGGTGATGAAACCACTGTAGGGAGCTCCGCACACCATCAGGTATGCTTCGCGTTGATGTATACGAAGCGGGAGCTAGGTGCTGACGGAATTTTGATGGCAGGGAGACCAGACTAACGGCGACAGCTCGAACTTCGTTGCTGCTCGCGTTCGAGCGCAGAGCCAACTTCTTGACGCGGATAACCTCCAGCAAGCCTCCAGTTCAACATTGGGCCAGTATCCACCTCAGTTCATTCCTTCATTCGCTCCCGTCAACAATAACAGACAAGGTGCTGACGATGCGCAGCCCTCGTCTCCACCCCGTGAAGTTAGTCCCACCAGGACAGAAGAAGACTCTCACCTTTCCTATGATGGTGAAGCGCAGGATGGTGGGCAAAATATGGGTGAGACGGGCGTTGGCGTAAGCAGCTTCTTTGCTTTCTGGACCATTTTGCAATTGACTTTGTCTTGACGTTTCGCCTGGTTTCCCAGCAGAACCCGGAAAATAGCGGCCCGACTACCCCCGGCCCCTTCTCAGCAGGCGACAAACGCAAACGAGGCACACCGTCAACAGGCAGCTCGGAGCGTCCAGCGACAAAGCATCAGCGACCGGGTTTTGAATCAGAGGAACCCTGTTCACCTTTACCCCAAAGTCTTCGGAGCTCCCAACGTGAAGCAATCTCGCGCCTGACCCAACCGGCCGGCAGGTGGAACACGAGGCTCTCCCTTCTAGATGGCTCTCGCCTTGGAGCAATAGCAACAATCAATGGCAGAACTCTTCCCACCGTTATATCTCCGAGCTCGATACCGGAGGAGGAGATAAGTGAGGTTGCAGGGGGAAGTAGCACAACGGGCGCGGTATGGGCTCTTCCTTTTGGTGGCTTCCTGAGATAACCTCACGCTGTATCTTAAAGGCGACTTTCAAATCTAGCAGAAAATTCGGTTCAAATACTGGTTCAATCGTGAGTGGTCAATCGATCACATTTGAGTCCTACGATGTTGAACCAACTCCTGTCGCACATCTGAACTCTCAGGCTGTCGATTGCGCCGGTGATACCGAAGATGAAAGAAGGGAAACTGAGGTATGACGATCATTGGATGCTTACATATGGAGTTGCTACCTCACCTAACCTACTCTTGGTCACAGCTTGATGCAAATCCACCGACTTCTGATCGGATCCCTTTTCGTGGCGCAACGATGCCCTCACGAGTCCTGGCCAAGCGCATGCAAAACACACAAGATTCGGCGGAAACACCCCCTACCTCACGGCCAAGTCCGTTACGTGCAACGACGACGCCTACAAATGGCATACAAGCGTCACTGTCAGCCGCAGATTTGCCACAAGCGTCGACAAGCGCAGCGGCAACCCAGAACCGAAGTCTCGGAACACAGCGCCAAGACGATGAAACTCCTCAGACAGATCGGACAGCGACATCCGACAGACATCCGATCGACTCGCCTCGCCCCCGAATTGCAGTCGACCATGCCACAGAATTCCTAGGTCTGCTTCGTGGCTGGCGGGCCGTCTTTATTAATTTAGATGATGGGCTTCTGGCCGAAGCTGGACTTCAGGTTGCTCGGGCAGGGACTGCCGTCGAACAAACACGCGGAGGTATTGGAGCAGAACAGGTTCGTTCAACCTCCCATCTCAGAAGTCACTTGCACATCCCTCACGATGCTACTTAGCCCGCCCAAGAGGCGCCAAACCCGCAAGCTAGGGGAAACGATGATTATCACTCCCTTCTTCTAAATGTTTTGGAAACCTCTCGTGGTGTTTTGTCAACCGTGCCGCCGGAGATACTCTCCGCTGTTGGTTTGGAGATTATTTCCCGTCGTCCGCGTACGGCGACTCTTGCAGATTCATCTCCGTTACATAACGGTTTCAGAGCGAGCTCCCAAGAGGTAGGATTCGAAGCCCTTCGACAACTGGCTAGCTCATTCGGGTATTCAGGAGCAGGGCCAAACTCGCACTAGTACTCCCCTATCATCGACCACCTCGAACCAGGTTAGCTCTTCCAATCAGATATTCAAGTTGACCACTCAGCCCGTCCCTTTTTCAGAGCAACCTCGAATACCTCTTCTCTTTGTTCAGGGATTCTCTTGTGAGATTCGCTATTGCTCTCGTCGGGATAAATTCTCACACCTTCTTAAAGAATACATGGTCTTCAGCAGTACCAGCACGTGCTTCCACCCCTAAACCGGTGAGTCGTAAATGACCGTTCGTTTGCAGCGTTGGTTAATCTTGGTTGATTGCCATTACCCCGGGTCGCAGGGGTTGAACGGCGTTATCTCAGGGATCGGGACGTCGCAGGTCAGAGCGAGAGATTTCTGGCCGTCGCATCGCCTGACATCATTCTTTCTATCTCCCTCAGGCCAATCAAGTTTTAGGGTCAAGAGGAGGGGACCGTAGAACCAAAAATGTAGCAGTGGAGACATAGGGATGTGGAATGCCAACTAATCAGTCAGAAGTACAGTCTTCGGTATGTCGGTCAAATATCTGCACACGCAGTGGCTGATTACTCTGTTAGAATCGATCCTCTACCCCTATCACGGATCGACATGACGCCCCATCAAGCGGTTTGGACACGACTAAACCGAAGATCAAACAAAAGGTGCCTCACTTTCTACCGCATTTAGCCTCCTCTTAACTAATTCTTGGGATACAAAAAACAAGAGCAAGAATCGTAAGAATAAGGAGAAGCCGGATCCCGATGCCCCTGACGCTGGCCCGGTTGTATGTCGGGAATTTTTTGGCGAGAATGAAATATTCACTAAACAAAGTCGTATTTATCAGGGAAGCGTGACCTCAGACGGTCTGGGGGACGTTGAGATGACACTATTAGAAGTGCATATTGGTTATTCGTTCGATGACTCCCTTCACTGACCACAACGCTCAAGGCTCAAGCTCATTCTTACGTGTTCGGCTCTTCCGCAAATAATCAGCCTCCTTCACTTGCACGAGTTACCGTGCCGACGGAAGCTGTACACATATGTTCACCGTCTCCTATGGATGTAGTAAGGATGGATCAGATCACCTATTCATCACTGTGCTGAAGTATTTTCACAAACAGGAATGGGATGATAAGAAGCGTGGTCCAGAAGTTGGTTCCTGCCGCTCTGAAAGGTTGTAAATACGATTCACTCGGTTCTAATCTTCCTTAGGATAGAGAAGTGGAAAGCCAAGAACTTGCAAGTGGCAGCAATGGGGATAACGCAGTTCCTTCGGGTTCGTCGTCTAGTAAAACAGGACATCAGGAAGGCTCCAGAAGCGCACGAAAAAACAAAACTCAATCAACGGCGACTCTTTCTCACCAAGAGGGGGAAATAAAACAACCACCGAAAAAGGAGGGTAGTGGTAGATGGAGTACGAAGACTACTTCGGATACCGTTCGCCTAGGAGGAACGTCTCCTGTTGCGGAAGTAAGGCATTTCTGCATTTTATTTGGACGGTCGTTGACCATCATGGCACAGGCCCTCCCGGGACCTTCTCGAACGGGGCCATCGGTGGGCGGGCCTGCGGTCATGCCTTCTCAGAAAACTCCGTCCCCCGTCAGAAAGGCTTCAACTTCTCCGTCGGCGACTTTGGCTCTTGATAGTCGAGATGAGGTCAGGCTCTGCTACCATGGTCAAATACCATGCTGACAATTCCTTCCCTTAGGTTATGATCGACCTAGAATCTCCCAGACAATTGCCAAAGAGGGATACGAACCATGGGAGTCAAATCCCGGTGAGCCTTCTCTCTATTAGAGGTCCTGGCATTTGGTTACCATCCAACGCAGGTTCAGGAGAATTTTGGTGAGGCTCCTATTGTTCCGGATGATGTAGGGCCACCAGTACGTACTTTTCTCGCCGGTCAATTCCCACAATCGCTCAGCTATCTTGAAATCTAGCCTTTCGCCACGAATCTTGATGTTTCTACCACGGGACTTAACGAGGTTATTCTCGATTCAAATGTACGTGGAGAGGCTGTTTGTACGCTACGGATCTGCTTGCGGTCATGTGCTAATTTTCCTGCCTAGACCCCTCCCACCGACGCAAATATAAGCGCCACACCAACGGAGCAACAAAGTCCAGCTTCTGGAAACCCGGTCCAGTCAGGACTTAGTATCCCACCTAATCCTCCAGCTGAATCCGCGGTCGTGGATCAAGTTATCCCGGAGACGCCAGCGCGGTTGGACCAGCTGGGCCCAGGAGGTTCTATTGGCTTAAACATAAACTCTTCCCATGCCAATGAAGAACAGGATGGTGAAGGTGGAACGCTTTCGGGTGCAGATGCTCCGGTCCATGACCTGGCAGACGTATTCGGACTTTGGTCTTTTTTCTATGAAGCCTCTCCTCCTCCTTCTCAAACCAACGTAAGTTATTCTGACATACCGAGCTCATGGCATATACTTATTTAACAAGACTCGCTCTCAGGAATCTGAACAGTCATGATCATTTACAGTTCCCCTCCCCAATCGCCCCAAATCCCATCATACTCATATAGAAGTTTTCCTCTTTCAGTTTTGTTCAGAACTTTTATTTCGTATTCGCTTTCAACTTTAACCTTGTAACGTGTCTTTTCCGGCTTGCCCGTTGCTTGCACAGCTACATTGCATCCTTACTATCATCCTCGAACAGTATTCTTATGTCTTTGACGCATTGTATCCCAACCTCCTTCAAGTTGTTGACTAGTAATAAACTTGTATTTCTTGGAGTTGAAAGAATCACGCGTTCGCGATACCGTTGAATAGGAAGGACTATGATCGTTGCAACCGTTGGGAGTCTTAGCTTCGCATTCTCATAGACTGGAGATAGCTCAACCGTCCTTCACGATGTGCTCGTTAACTCCTCTCGATCATTTGGGACGTCGGCTTCGGGTCAGAATGCGTTTGAATGTGAATCACTGTGCTTCTGGAACGGCCTGAGATCATATCAATGGTCAACTAATAGAGAGATTGTTATCTAGGCAGATGATCCTAAGAGGCTTTCAAGGGTGCGGACGTTGTGGTCAGCGATACACGAAACCCCGGATTGGTAGTACCACGCTTCGTGAGCAATCATTCCGGTGCAATTGCAATCCTCGCTTGTCAAATAGAGTTGTAGCAAGTCGAGCGAGTACTCAGGCTGAGTGTCATGCGAACGCACCCCCGATGTATGAATGCTTCTTATGCCTGCTCAGAGACAAGCACACATATTTGCTCGGTGGCATGCTCGCCTTGCCCTCTCACGCCAGACATGGCGCCAATCTCTGAAGGTATACCCAAATTCAAGTCCTCGTTGGAATTGATTGAAACAAATACAGAAACAAGACGGTTGGAGTCCACCTACTTTCGGTGTCCAGGAGATGGTGAGTTTGGGTAGATGGCGCAGACACGTTAAACTGGCTCGAAGAATAGCTCCTACGCGTGATTAGAAAAACGTGCGTCGGGTTAGACTCAGGTGATGATGAAGATGGATGGTTTCATCAGTTACCAAATCAATTTCGCCGCCGGGCCTGCTCCTTCTAAACCATAGCCAGTTCTGTTTCAGATTTTGAGTGGTCGATAAACACGACAAGCGCTCTCCTATATGAAATCGTCATTACTGTTCAATATACTGAGTCCTGTTCGTAATACGACATACCCGATTCACTAAATGCAAGAATCGATCTGGCTTTTTGATCATTTCCCGACTGAGAGATCTTCCAAGGTGTTGTCACGACCGGTCCAAAGAAAATCCCGCCCGCAGATCCGGTTCCTGAACTGAAATTTATACCACACACGACGACAAAGCTGAGCGGTGATGTATTTGGTTAGGCTCATCAAATGCAGTACGCTTCGCCTACTAACCTTGACGCACTGGTGGTATTTGCGACGTGCCACTTCATTCCAAGAGCATCGTACCCTTTAATTTGGTTCTGAGCACTTGAAAGTGCGACTTCGCGGGAAGGTATGTAGAAAAGGCACTCACATCAGGAATAAACAAAGTCTGGGGGGCATCGACGCCATTGAGAGGTTCGAACTCCACTTCTAATGCCTCAGATACCGCTGCAGTAGCAATTACTCGACCTGAATTGCTACTATCTGTGCATATGACTTTTGAGATATAATAGATCTTGGGGTCGTCTTTACTAGAAATGCGGATCCGACCCCTGCGACGACCGCCGGTGGCACCTGGTGCAGCAGCTGCGAGGGCCGGCGTTGGGATAAGTCTGACAAAGATTGGAATTTATGAGGCTTATTGATAAGCACATCATGAGAGGAATACTGACGCCACTGGAGAATCTTCTTCGAATCCCCGACCGTACTGAACGAAGATCGCTTGCTGGAGCGAACCCCAATCATCACGTATCCCAGATTCAAGAGAGGCGTACCATCTCAAAGCACTTCCAACAAAGCACCCCGAGGCGAATTCAGCAGTCCAATAGGGGTCCTTGAGCTTCCCCATATGGAGAGCCCTCTGTCGGATCTGATAAACAAAATCCTCCGCCTCAGAGCCACTTTTCCCGTAAAATAGAGGTCGAAATCTCGATATCATTGCTTGTCTCAGAAGTCGCCAACTCCCTTGAGTCTCCGCGTCAAGCAAACTCCACCATATTAGGGCATCCCCGGTCAGGCAGATTGCAACGAGGTCCGCGATCCACTGATCATCTCGTAGCTTGCCTTCCTCGCGTGCATGCTTGTTGATAGAGGAAATAAACCGCTCGCACTCTTTGAGGTCCTTTCCCTGGAACTCGAGATGGTCTGGCCCTGTCACTGAGAAAGGCAATGATCGTGAGTGGTTCAAGTGTAGGGAAGGTGAGGCTGAAAGGGCAGGCGATACTGGCATACCGTTATTCGACATGGTCGCCTCGGTGTGTTGACTCCGGTTGTTCACTCAGATTCGTTTCTTGCGATGAGGTCCGTCTGGTAGTCCAAGGTGTGGCTGATTGACAAGCGAATTCCCACCATTGTCACGCCACTTGTCCTTCAAGTCGACGTGGGACATTGGGTCAGACTTCAACGAAAACTCCGCAATCATCCGCCAAGGGCAGATTTCTATTTGCCTAACCTCTTGGGCTTGGCAGGGAAGGGCATCGTGTACTCCTTCGATCCAGCAGAATAATCGCGTGTGTGGAGGTTAGGTGAAGGCAGAGTGAAAAGATCGCATCGGAGAATCATGTGTTGGTCAGGTCACATATGACCGAGGGAACCTTCCGATCCGTCGCTCGGCATATACGGCATCTTATTACCTTTGTCTCATAAAACCTCTTCGAGCGGGTGGACCGGTGTGTTCCAGAGGTCGTATGTTCAGGCAAGGTGCAGCCACTACATTCTAAAAACCTATTATCGATTCAACGAAGATTGGAAAGAAATCCAGTATTCATTACGAGCTAAATATAGTAGAGGGTTTCCATCTATGCTTTGCTTCGGAATATGTACATGCGCGTACGCGGTCTAGCCATCTTCCTGCTTCCAATGAGGCAGAAAGACGTTTCCAGGACCCACCACGAGGAGGTCCGCGTTACGACTTAAGGGTCCCATGATAAGACGAGCAAAGGGTTGCTCGTCAGACGAAACGCTTGGCGTGGCCGAAGTTCGGCTCGCGTTCGTCGTACTATGGCGTTCTGAGACGCTCGGCCAGTCGAAACCCGCTTGCGGACGGCAGCAGATTCGCAGAGCCGAGTCTCGAGTAACACCATGAGGGATTCGCGTCGCCACTTGCTAAACTGTGGGGGGACTGTATCAGGACCAACAGAAGAAGGAGCTGGAGGGCTGGACACGTACAGCAAGCGGTGGTCAGCTCCGCTGGTGAGCTTTGGCTCCGTTCCCAGTCGCATCAGCCTGGATCCTCCTCACGATAGCGCGGACCCCCATCCGCGCATCACGAGTGGCCGTCGTGTGCGATCCTGCCACGAACCATGGTGACGTCAGCGGCCGGTCAGGATGGAAATCGGGATCGAACCACTCACTGGAGTCACCAAGAGCCCTTGAACAAGGAAAATCGTGCCAGCGAGCACGACGACGAGCATCAAAGCCCACGCGCTTCGGGTTGGGTAATTTAGAACATACGGTGCTAAAGCAAAGCTGGCGGCCGGAGCCCCAGTCAATACAAGTAACCGCGCATGACTTGGTGCTCCCAGGTAATTTGCAGAGACGGTCACACCGCCGCTCCCAGAACCTCGCACGTGATCCGCGGCTTGATGGAATCGTCGACTAACGGATGGGGTAAACTTGTCGTGTTAGTCCTGCGTCACACTCTTGCAAGTCAATGAGCTTACCCTTGGCTGTCAAACCAAGACGCGTTGTTATCGATACTGAAGCGGTCACAGCTTGGTCATTTCAGCGTTGCGGTGGGCCAGGAAGGAGACTTGCAGGGATAGGATGACATCAGCAGAGAGAAGCCGCTACTACAGGATCGGATGGCTTCTCTTTCTCTGATTTGCAGTTCGCTATGATTTCACTGGGTTGGTTAGGCGGTTTGCTGGGAGGCGGGTTGGAGGCAACCAGGGAGAGAGGGTGAGGGATGAAGGTAGAAGGAAGAACGAGAGAAACCATCGTGAGTCCAAGTGTCCCACGACTGCTCAGGCACGGCGGTCTCTGTCGACAACATAGCCGCCCATGATTATGGGGATCGCTAAGCCGACTGCAGAAGGAGGGATGCGACGCTATTACTAGACTATTCTACCCGATTCTTGTGCCCGTCGTTTACCGTACAGATAGAAAACAGATTCAAAGGTTCCATTAATAGACGACCGAAGCGCCGCTCGCATCGAAGCTCGGATTTACTGAGAGCGGGTGTCGAGGAGCGAAGGGAAAGAGTCACGGTCCTCATGGTAGTTCACGTCCCCGCGGCGGCGCATCTCTTCCTCCGTGGCGCTTGACCAGCTCCGGTTGAATTGGCAAACTCTTGTCGGCTCGTCTTTCGTCGATATCCTACAACCCCTTCAAGAACAAGGACACCATGGTATCTAAGCCATCCTTCGATATGTATACTATAAGCTACATATTATGATTATCTTCGTTCCCTATCAGCACTTTCAAAGGTGAGGACGGCCTCGTGTCCATCCTACGCGCGCGCGGCGGCTCTTTCTTGGAAGTGAATTATCCCGTCGCCGGAGATTTTAAAGATAGAATGAAGTGTTCATTATAAAGGTACATAAAGCAAACGATACAAAAGGCTTCCAACCACCTGGTTCCATTCGGAAGTTGTACAGGTTGCGTACGCGGTCTAGCCATCTTCTCGCCCCCAAAGAGGCAGAAAGATGTTTCCAGGACCCACCACGAGGAGGTCCGCGTTACGACTTAAAGGTCCCATGATTAGACGAGCAAATCATAACTCGTCGGACGAAACGCTTGGCATGGCCGAAGGTCGGCTCGCGTTCGTCGTGTTGGCGTTCTGAGACGCTCGGTTAGTCGAAAGCCACTTGCGGACGCAGTGGATTCGCAGGACCGAGTCTCGAGTAACACCAGGAGGTATTCGCATCGCCCCTTGCCGAACTGTAGGGGAAATGTGTCAGGACTGCAAAAAGAACGGGCGGAAGGTCTGGAAACTTACAGCAAGAGGTAGTCAGCTCCGCAGACGAGCTCTGGTCCGTTCCCGATCGGATCAGCCAGGATCCTCCTCGTGACAGCGCGAACTCTCGTCCAAGCATCATGAGTGGCCGTCGTGTACGATTCTGTCATGAACCAAGGTGACGTCAGCCACCGGTCAGGATGGAAATCGGAACCGAGTGACTTACCGGAGTCACCAAGAGCTCTTGAACCAAGGTAAAGTCGCGCTAACGAGCGCGACAACGAGCATCAAACCCATGCGCTTCGGATTGGGTGATTAAATACACCGGTGCCCAAGCAAAGGTGGCGGCCGAAGCCCCAGTCAATACAAGGAGCCGCGAATGACTATGTGCT
>KN823100.1:64098-86726 GCA_000827465.1 Tulasnella calospora MUT 4182
GGTCGACCTCCACCCGATGGACTAGCAAACATGTACTTTGTTGACGAGATGAAGAAGGTACGGAGCTCTTCTTCAAGGACCTTCTGTTCGGTGAACTCTGACAGACAGGATTCAACAACTAGTTTCTGAATGAAGACGATGTAGGGTGTTTCAGCCATCAGTTCATTCGGTTGTCGCAAGATGGGAGATATGGCTATCTCGCTGGGGTCTCAGTTTTCACACAGTATGGGGAGGGTAGTGGAATTTCGAGTACAGATGCTCGGATCCAGGACCTCGCAAACGCACTGGGACTTTGGTCCTTTTTCTATGAACCCGGTTCCACTTCTCAGACTAACGTAAGTTATTCTGACATACCAGCCCGTGGCATCTACTTATTGAGCGAGACTCGCCCTCAGGGACCTGAAGAGTCGTGATCATTTACAGTTCTTGCCTCCGGCGGCCCATGATTCCCATCACATCCATATAGAAGCTTTCCTCTTTCAGTCTTGTCCAGAGCTTCTGCTGTATATTCGCTTTCAACCCCATCTCGTAAAGTGTTTTGTCCACCTTACACATGCTTGCGCACCCACATTGCATCCTTACTATCATCCTCGAACAGTATTCTTATGTCTTGACGCATTGTATCCCAGCCTTACCAGATCACATAGCATTATCCTTCAAGTTGTTGACTCGTAATAAACTTGTATTTCCTGGCATGGAAAGAATCGCGTGTTTGCGATACCGTTGAATAGGAGGGATTAGGACGTTCAACCGTTGGTGGCGTTAGCGCCGCATTCCCCGTTTGTTCGGCATACTCGGGTTCCGCAGAGCTTTACAAAGTCTTGAAAGGATAGAGAAAAGAAAGATCGTAATCGGTGTCTATTATTATTATTAAAGCAAAGCGGGGAACTTCTACCGATCGCCTCAATCTGCTCTCCGTTTTACCAGGGGAGGAAGACGCACTGTGCAGAGATAAATATAAATCAATCCAATCAAACCGTTCAATGACCCGGACGACATTGTCAAGGTTGCTTCGTACGCATGGAAAAAACCCGCAGCGAAAATGGTATTCCTTTTCCGATGTGAGGGAACTAGACGCGAGTGGGACCAGCTTTCCGAGCACGAGCGTCGTACCAACAACC
Source organism: Tulasnella calospora MUT 4182 (assembly GCA_000827465.1). Taxonomy (NCBI): domain Eukaryota; kingdom Fungi; phylum Basidiomycota; class Agaricomycetes; order Cantharellales; family Tulasnellaceae; genus Tulasnella; species Tulasnella calospora. The sequence continues at coordinate 65,220 of KN823100.1, forward strand.
GACACTCTGTTCGTTTTTTCCACTTCCTTCCGACCCAGCTAGCCCAAGCCTCATTTTTTAACTCATTTCTCCATATATTTGCTTCTAACCCATCCTACTTCTTTGTCCTTTTTTTAACCATTGCTTCTCTTTCTCCTCGAGTACTCCTCCAGTCCCTTCCTTCCCGTTCCCAATGTCCTCCTATGGCAGATTCAGACCATGGCATTTCCTAGATTGTCGATTTAGGTATGATCAGGGGCTTTTTTGAGGCTCGAAAGTACGATTTCTTTATTTTGGCTTCTCTCTAATTTGGCGCCTTACGCGAGTCAAGACAAACATCCCCACTTTGTGCGGGCCCGCTCACCTATTCTTAGGCGCATCTTTCTTCATTAGCGCTTCTCGCGGAGATCTACTACCTCATAAGTTCTAGTAATATCATAGGCTGAAGATAGCCCAACTGTCCTTTAAGAGGTGCTCGTCACCTCCTCTCAATTGACACGTCAGGTTCGCGTCAGAACGCGTTCGAATGCCAATCACTGTGCTCCTGGAGCGGTATGAGATGATATAAATGAAGTCAACTAATAGAAAGACTATTATCTAGGCGGATGATCCTAGAGAGGCTTTCAACGGCGCGGACGTCGTAGTCAGCCATACACGAAACCCCGGATTGGTAGTACCACCGCTTCGTGAGCAATCATTCAGGTGCAACTGCAATTCGCGCTTGTAAAATAGAGTCGTACTAAGTCGAGAGAATACTCAGGCCGGGTGTCATGCGCACCCACCCCCGATGTACGAATGCTTCATATGTCTGCACAGAAACTAGCACATATCTTTGCTCGGTGGCATGCTCGCCTTCCCCTCTCATGCCAGAAATGGCCCCAATCTCTAAAGGTATACCCAAATTCAAGTCCTCGTTGGAATTGATTGAAACAAATACAGAAACAAGACGGTTGGAGTCCACCTGCTTTCGGTGTCCACGAGATGGTGAGTTTGGGTAGATGGCGCAGACACGTTAAACTGGCTCGAAGAATAGCTCCTATGAGTGATTAGAAAAACGTGCGTCGGGTTAGACTCAGGTGATGATGAAGATGGATGGTTTCATCAGTTACCAAATCAATTTCGAAGCCGGGATTGCTCCTTCTAAACCATAGCCAGTTCTGTTTCAGATTTTGAGTGGTCGATAAACACGACAAGCGCTCTCCTATATGAGATGTTTCATTAATGTTCAATATACTGAGTCCTGTTCGTAATACGACATACCCGATCCACTAATTGCAAGAATCGATCCGGCCTTTTGATTATTTCCCGACTGAGAGATCTTCCAAGCTGTTGTCACGACAGGTCCACGGAAAATCCCACCCGCAGATCCGGTCCCTGAACTTGAATTTATACCACACATGACCACCAGGCTAAGTGGTGGTGGTGATGTAGTTTGTTAGGCTCGTGGGCTTCAGTAGGCTTCGTCTACTAACTTTGTCGCACTGGTGGTATCTGCGACGTGCCACTTCATTCCAAGAGCATCGTACCCTTTAATTTGGTTCTGAGCACTTGAAAGTGAGACTTCGTGGGAAGATATGTAGAAAAGGCACTCACATCAGGAATAAACAAAGTCTGGGGACCATCGACGCCATTGAGAGGTTCGTACTCCACTTCTAATGCCTCAGATACCGCTCCAGTAGCCATCACTCGACCTAAATGACTACCATCTGTGGATATGTCTTTGGAGAGATAGTAGATCTTGGGGTCGTCTTTAGTAGAAATGCGGATCCGACCCCTGCGCCGACCGCCGGTGGCACCTGGTGCAGCAGCTGCCAGGGCTGGTGTTGGAATAAGTCTAATAAATATTTTGGAATCTATGAAGCCTGTTAATATCCACATAATTAGAAGAGATACTGACGCTGCTGGAGAATCCTCTTCGAATCCCCGACCGTACTGAACGAAGATCGCGTGCTGGAGCGAACCCCAATCGTCACGTATCCCAGATTCAAGAGAGTCATACCATCTCAAGGCATTTCCAATAAAGCACCCTGAGGCGAACTTAGCAGTCCAAGAGGGGTCCTCGAGCTTCCCCATGTGGAGAGCCCTCTGTCGGATTTGATAAACAAAATCCTCCGCCTCAGAGCCACTTTTCCCGTAGAATAGAGGTCTGCCAGTGAATCTCGATATCATTGCTTGTCTCAGAAGCCGCCAACTTTCTTGAGTCTCCGCGTCAAGCAAACTCCACCATATCAGGGCATCCCCGGTCAGGCAGATTGCAACGAGGTCCGCGATCCACTGATCATCCCGCAACTTGCCTTCCTCGCGCGCATGCTTGTTGACAGCGGAAATGAACCGCTCGCACTCTTTGAGGTCCTTTCCTTGGAACTCGAGATGGTCTGCGCCTGTTATTGAGAAAGGCGATGATCGTGAGTGGTTCAGGTGTAGGGAAGGTGAGGCCGAATGGGCAGGCGATCCTGGCACACCATTAGTCGACATGGTCGTCTCGATCTGTTGAGTCCGGTTGTTCACTCAGATTGGTTTCTTGCGATGACGTTTGTCTGGTATTTCAAGGTGTGGCTGATTGAGGAGAACCGACAACCTATTTCCCACCAATCTCACGCCACTTGTCCGGGGACAGGGTCCGCAAGTGCCATTCCGGTGCATACATACATAGACACGATGTACTTCTGACACATTCAATATTCACATCCATGCAAGCGTTTCTATCCATGTCTATGACTACAATAAAACTACAGGGGGAGTACAGAAAATGAAAGTACCAACCGTCCGAGACTTCAACGAAAATTCCGCAATCATCCGCCAAGCGAAGATTTCTACTACGCTGCCTAACCTCTTGGGTTTGGCAGGGAAGGGCATCGTGTACTCCTTCAATCCAGCAGAATGGATACCATCATCACAGACTTAATCGAAATACAGGAGATAGCTTTCAACGTTTCTCCCCTGGGTTCCTGTAAACGGGTGCCCATCCAGTTGCCGTCGGCTTCATCTCGTAGTACCTGGGATCGATAGCACCTGTGCTCCCTGACGCCTTCTGCGGTGATGTTGGAGTTTTGGTATCGAAGCGTCTGGTGAAATCCTTTGAGGTGGGAGTTTTGGTATCGAAGCTCCTTGCGAAATCCTTTGAGGAGGTGGGAGATTTGGCTTCAGAGTTTCTTCTGAGCTCCTTGGAATCCTTGATGGCAGCGTCGTATTTGCCGCTTGCACGCGCCGCTTCTGCTTCTGCGATGAACAAAGCTACATATTTCCATGTCAGATAGTCGTAGCGTCAGTCAGGAGCAAGAATATACGTACGATCTAGGTTTGGTTGACTGCCATCGAACAGCACTGCAGTCTGTTCCAACGTCCGGCCGCGAGTCTCCCAGAGATAGAAGTAAACAAAGGCGAGCTCGAAAAAAAGCCATCCAATGTAACTGTAGGGAATGGAGATACGGTCGTTAGGAGCCTAATCGGTATCGTAGCAGGGGAGACACGCACAATAGGTAGTACTTCCATCCAATCCTCGCTAGTGCCACCGGGTTGACGTACTGGTTGAAGATGAGTGCAAGGGTGATGGTGAATTGCTGCAAGGTTAAAAAGTCAGCACGAAGCATTCTCAAAGAGCCAGGCTTAGAAGACGTACTAGGACAGCAAATCCCTTAGCACGAATGCGGAACGGAAGGATTTCCACAACATAGGTCACGAGGATTGGTGTGTAGGCGATGTCGTAGAAAATGTAGTAGATGAACTACGATAGAGTAGAGGTACGTCAGGATAAGCGACCGAGGTACTGTCGAACGCGCATTACGCACAATGAATACGACGGCAACCATCGCGGCAGGATACGATCCATTTTGCTGGAAAACGACCATGGTAGCTGTCCAAACCGAGAATGCTATACCACACGAAACGAAATCCCCACCGTTGAGACCTTGCGCGGCATTGGACGGAACCTCGAACACTCACTCAACAGCATCCCCACGTTGCTAGCTAAAAACAGCTTCCTCCTTCCGGCTCTCTCCACGTACAACGCCGACAGCGCCGCCATGCCGAGGTTCATCAACTGCAGTACTCCGTTGATCAAGGTCTTCTTGCTCGCTGATGTGATGCCGACACCCTGGAGGATGAGGTTGGTATATGAAGAGATTAAGCCGTTACCACTCCATTGTGAGAACTGGAAAATCGGGTACCAAACGACGTTAATGCTATGGAAAGAGGGAGCAAGCGACAACACGTACCAATCCCAAAGCGATGATGATCCTCATTCGGCGCCTGTTGCCCGGGGAGGAGAATAGGGACCAATAGGATACGTTGCCCACGCTGCGCTCGATGACGATGGCGGCTCGGATCTCGTCATATTCGTACTTCACGTCGCGATAAGATGTCAGGGACGAGAGCGCGGGTGCTGTTGGAACACGGAGCGGCGTACCTCGACGAGAGGGTGATACATATCCCCACTTCCATGGTACTTGCTCAAGGTGTCGATAGCTTCTTGGTCCTACAGCGAAGGGATGTGAGGGTCGCATTCGCACTTCGAGTCGTCAAGGCACTCACGCGTCCTTTCGATAGGAGCCATCGTGGACTCTCTGGACAGAACCTTTCAACATCAGACGCGGATTGTGTTAGCTTACCACATCCATCCCCGCATCCGTAGCGCAGAAGGAAGATCACCCACCATATCAACAGGCACTGGATCAACGAAGGCAAGCCCTGGAGGATCGATGGGATACGCCAGGACCAGACCGAACCTGGAACCCGGAAGGTGCCGAAGGTCACCCACTAGATTGGTTAAATGAATAGGATGCGGGGAGGTTAAGTATTAAGCCGGCATGATACGTCCCCCAATTCAAAACCCACTCACAGCTGCCACGATCGTCCCCGCGTACCACATCGTGTTATAGATAGCCGTAAGTGCTGCACGTTGGGTGGGATAAGCGAGCTCCGTCTGCGAAGGACGTGACATAAGAATCATGCCGTAAACCTCCGCTCTCGCTTAACTCACCACTAATAGCGGAGCAGCGTTCACCGAGAAGCTCATCCCGAAACCGACTGTGTACGTGCAGGGTCAGTATATAGAACGCCGTAAACCCTGACCAGTGGGCAGGAAGTGAAAAGGTACTCACTGACGCCTCTCGCCAAAATAAAATGCATCAAGTTCGGAGCCATCCCTTGCCACGCTACCCCTCCCAACATTATTAGTCCACCAACAAATATTGAAGCTCGGCGACCGTAACCGTCTGTGAGATACGGCGCCATGGGTAAGGCGATCAAGGAGCCGACATTTTGAGCGGACGTAAGCAAGCCTGGATATTATGGTGGGACTCCATGAGTCACGGGACTGAACCGTTATTCGGAACGGCGGCCTTATTCTCACCCAGTGCAGATCCCTACGAAGAGAGAGTAATCAGCGTTCGAACGGATCATCAGGAGCGTAAAAAGGATGAAAATTACTTTCGGCTTATGGAAATATTCCTGGAATTGATCGATCAGTTGAAGCCCGTTGACCTGGCACACACACGTATTAGCATTTTCGTCTTGTTGCCAGGACCGACTGCACAAACCATCGTTCCATCGAATCCCTGGAGATTGGCAAGTCAGACTCAGAGATCCTATCGATGGTAAGCATCACTCACGCTTGTATAGGATGTTAATATAGTTAGGCATAAACATATGTTAACCAGCACAATTCCTGAGAACGAAAGGACACATCAATACGGCGACGTTTACGATGCCAGCGTGAGCGCTTCACCTCGATTTTGATACCATGGGCCGATGTCCACTAGGCTCTGAACTTCAGGCGAATTCAGGCTTCCGGAGCGGCGGGAGTCGATTCTGGTTGCCTCCATGTTCTCCAGTTTCACAGCCTCAATCTAAGCCACCTGACGAACCGCTTCCCTCCGTCCAGAAAACCTCTACGTTGCACGTCGATCCTCAGAGACGACGAAAGGGTGGTTCAAGTGGAGCTGTTGGCCTTTCCGAGTGGCTTGCACCCGAAGAGCAGCGTTCTTAATGAAGGGAGTCAGAGAGAGGTGAGGGGGGGAAAGGGGAGGGGAGGGAAAGAAGAGAAAAGCGTGGCATTTGTGCAGGGGGCTCCAGTTTTATCCGGGGAAAACCGTCTCGGAATAGGTTTCGGCGAGGCCCGAACCTCAGGCCGAAATTCTGGGGTAGCGTTAGGGACGAGCCCAGAAGACCGGTTTTTAGCTCGTAGAAGCTGTTCGCGAAAAAGATGAGAATGTGAAAATATCTAAATGTATATGATTGTGGAATCAGGACAGGCATGCAAGAGGAGTTCTACCATGCTCCTTGATGGTTGCTGCGCTTACCCGGATGGGAGGATTACCCAATTCGAAATCTACCAACCCCCCTGAATGGGTTCGCGTTCGACCTTGGTCTTCTCAGATGCGTCAGAGCTCTTAACGCTCCCGAAAACTGCCCTAAAATGGAAATCGATGCGGACGATGAGGAGGGGATCTCTCACGACGGAGGCCTCGTGATTGGGCCCATGCGGCTGGGTGACGTCGGTCGATGTCTATGTCTACCAATGTCGTGGGTGCTTCAAGGAAGATTACCACGGAGCGCGGTTCCGAGTGTTGTGCCAGAGCTTCGATTTTTTGATCGCGCGCTGAGACCTCGTGGCTGTCCCCTTCACACTCTTGCACCTCCTGTGGGTTCCACGGCCAAGGTGAGAATTGACCAATTTCGTCCACGCTGTCCACGATGTCGATGTCGGAAGACGTGAGGAAGCATGGGATAACGTGGTTGGGGCTTCCTGAGGTGCGATGGTACCGGCGCATTGGAGCGAGTTTGCGACGGTAACGTAAAGACGCCGAAAGCGGGTGATTTGCCGGATTTCTGCCAAATGTTGATGAATATGAAAACGCTTCAACCTTGTCTCATCTCGCTCGTTAGAACGTACGTCTAAAATCGAAAAGGGCTTAGACGAGGAGGTCTATTCAAATCCCTGCAATCTCGTCATGAGCTTCGTGTTCCTTGTTTGAGGAGAGTACGCCACGAACAGCGAAAATGCCTGGACTGGTGGGGCCTTGTGGCGGGTTCCAAACTATGAAAGTGTTCTGCACTTCCGTCGAGTCGAATGGTAGCTCTCGTGGCTCTGCGTGGCTCTGGGGCGTGTGATAGACGAGACAAGCCGATATCGAAACCAAGTCCGAGGGGAGGATCATCGGAAAAGTTGGTGTTTTCGTTTCCTTAGACAAACAGGATCAAACCGGAAAAGTGCCACACGCCGCGAAACCCGACTCGAGGCTCCCAACCCGAGGTACTTCTGTTTGCGCAGCATGAGATCGTCGAGGAAACATACTCAGGATTCGAGGCGAACAAGATCGTGGACACTCTCCGGGGCCGACGCTTTGTCCCTTCTGGGAAATCCAAGGTGGAGGTTCGACCCCCCGATGCAAGAACCTGTTACAGGCCGCCGACTCTATTGTCGTCAAGGACTCTGGTGTTTAAGACGATCTGAGTACCTTACAGATGTCGGCATACGTCTCCAGGCCGGCAAGTTCCCGACGCATAAACCGCATCGCTGGGGAAGCGAGTAAGCAGCTTCAGGCTTTACGCAATGTGAGTGGTTAGCTAAAGTTAAACGCGGGGTGTCCCACTTCCTTTGCACCGCTTTTGGTTGTATCGTCGAGTATTATGAGCGATGTGCTGACAATGGTAGCCTCGAACCGGGCGCCTGGGCGCCTCCGCGGCCGCCCCTAGTAGCAACGAACGAGACATAGCCGAAGTGATCCAAATGAAAGGTCCGGCGACCTGAGTACTATGACAATTGATGATAGCTTTTTTAGAGCCTTATCGTGGCTCTGAATTAGCACCTATACAATTGAATCACCATTAAGCGAAGATCAGAAGCTCGGCGAAAGATCAACCGTACCCGATACCCGGTTGCAACCCCCTCGCATCAAGGTTCTTCGAGCAAAACAATCGGAAAACGATGGCCGGATCTCCAAAGTCTGGTCCCACAGCGTACTATCCATACACTTGTTTACACCTTCCCCACGTTCCAGAAGTTCGAAGGCGGCAACTCGACAACAGGAGAAGGCCGCACAACCTAGCGATCCGCTCTCCCTCAGAGCCGATCTCGGCTTCCTCGGCGCAGCGACTAAGAGACTTGCCATATGTTTGCTTGCGAAAAATCGTTGCATAGGGTTGGGCCTTTTGAACATCGCTCAGCGTTGCGCGCCTCGTCCTTTCACAACTCAGACGATACACATTATAGGCGTTCAAGGTTATAAAAAGTGCTCCTCGATGGTATAAAGCTGTCAATAAAAGCCAATTCCAAGGTATAGAGTAGAGCCGCCCAACCGACTAGATGTCCGCGTGTCTCCGGTACTTGCGCTTCGCCTTCTTCCACCAATATCGTATCAACGAAACGATCCCGATGACTACAAACGACACGAAAGCCAACACTCCCCCAAACGCATAAAAGTGACCAGGAGGGAGGTCTTCGTCTTCAGGAACGTCTTGAGGTCGGCGGTTGTGCGGGACGTTGACGTTCATGCTCATCAAGCCTAGGTGACGGAAAAGCGCATAAGGGTGAAAGGGTCTGCCTAAATACCAAGGTTCGATACTCACTGAGACAAAGTTGAATAGCGAAGCAAGTAATAGTGACGCTCGTCAAGGTCAAGATAGCTCGGTCGATCCCTCCTTTCCCGTTCGAGAGGGACCACCGCAGGTGCGACAGGTAAGCCGGATGAGAGTGACTGAGAATGCGTTCGTAGTGCACTAAAGAATGATGCATCGTCACAATATGATCTAGGAAAGTGGAGAGTACGGTTAGCATTTTAAGGTTTCCGCAACCGATGGCCCCAAATCCCTTACCTTGCACGTCACCCCAGTATATGTCCAAGTCCACCGCACTGGTGCCCGAACTCATCAACATTCCGCTTCCAAGTCCGTTCCCGTTCCCGACTAAGCCGCCGCTTAACATAAGTCTCTTCCGAATCTGGGTTACCACTTCGTTCTTGGGCGTCAAGATCCTCGTCAAGCTGGTAACGAGCCTTCGGCAAGCGGCGATCCGGAGTAGGAGGTTGTATCGCGCCGAGGGCCTGGGTCGGAAGGAAGAGACGCTGGTTATGGAAGAGCTCGAGGAGCGGGAACTCCGCGTTGATGCCTTGGATTTCGGACGCAGGGAGCGCGGCAGGAAAACGTCGCCGAGTCGGTCGAGGAAGGGGTGAGACACCGTGGATGTACGGGGCTTGGAAAAGTCCGCAAAATGGGGCTTTTCGTCCTCGACCTCGGATGCAGGATGTTCGTCTGCGGACCTAGCTCCTGGGACGCACGACCTGATTGCACTTCCAAATTTCCATCCACCCGATCCACTCGATCCATGAGTCCCCATTCCATGCTTTTCGCCTTTCTCGCTGTCCGTAGTCGCACGTAAGGTCGAGTTGGAGTGAGGCAATAGTGTTGGTTTGGAGTCCGGGTATTGGCCCGTGGCGGGAAGGTTCAGGTCTGACAAGTCCATATCTTCGATACCGGAGACAAGACCATCTAGTTCCTCAACTTCCTTCTCTATGTTTCGAATAATAGGGAAAAATCCGTCGACGATGGAGTCGAGAAGCCCGTGCGCTATCCAATCTGCACAAGTCGTGAGTGCCCAAGGCATACCCGGGAAGCGTTCAGAAGGGGGTGGACCTTACCTGGCGTCCATGGTATGGTCTTCTCCAGCTGTAAGATTCGGTTTCGGACTCGGTCCGTGTGCTCCGATATGTCTTCGAAGTGAAACTGACGACGTCCACTGATTAGCAACGGGAACAGCGGACGCCTGAGACTCTATCCCACCGAGCAGATACCCTCACGGAAGACAACAAGGTACACTGTCACCGCAATAACTGGGTCTGAACCTCCTGAGCGATGATGTGCGTCGTCCTCTCCATGCATAGCAGGGTGGTATGGTTCAACCGCACGAAATACGACAAAGTAGTACCCAAGGCCCGGGAACACCTCTAGTTTTTCGCGCTGCTCCCGCTGGACGATATCTTCCAATGTCAGTGGGTGCAGGTGAAGGAGCTGAAACATTGAATCAGATTTGTGACGCCATATCCCAATCTAAAAATAGATATTACCTTGCCCAAAGCGCGCATATCCTCCCAGGACGGACTGGCAACATCCAACCACCAAGTGCGATTGCTTGTGTCTCCGCTATTGCTTCTATGGGGTTTTGGTCTTTGGGAGTCGGTTGAAGGTGCTGGGTCGGACGGTGTTTGCAGTGCGCCAAGCCTCGTTTTTCCCTTTCCTTTGTCCGACCCCGACGATGGAGTGTTTGTACCACTTGGGCAAGCACCGGCTAGCTCCGCTATCCGCGACGAACGTGCGCTCCGATCCTTATCGCCTCGTGGTCTTCGGGGTGCTCGACCGCGTGGCGGGCGGCGGAGCAGGGTTTCTAAGTGGGCTAGGATGACTTTGCTTGATTTTGTTTTGACTATCCGTGAGTCGAAGGGTTCGAGTTTTGCTGCTGGCGGTGGAACGAAAAAGATCGAAGGTGGCGGTAGGAGAAGAGTGTATTCCTTGGGAAGTCGGCGAGAGTATTCAAAGAGTTGGCGTGCCTGTGCTAATCGGCTCGGGGCATATTCGCGCTGGATGCTGTTGATCGAGGTCGTGGAGGCTCCTCTTCGTCGCCTTCGGGGTCGGCGATTCGAGAATGACCTGGACCTAGACCGCGCACGAGATGAGCCTGAGGATGAAGTGGACGATGTGGACGCTGATGAAGACGAGCTGGAGGATCCAGAGTCGGATGTGCCTCTGGCCCATCGAGAGATAGCTCGCTCCACTAAAGCTGCAAGAGCCCCTAATCCTCTCCCATGCCCTGTGCTGCTGCTAGAAGTTGAGGATGAAGACGAGGACCTGCTCGAGGACGAAGACGATGAGGAACTTGATGAGCTTGGTTCGGAAGGAACGGCGAAGTGAGGGTGCGAAAAGTAGTCTTCCACCCGAGGGGTGAGTGGTTCAATTGGCCGAAGGCCGACAAGACCGCGGTAGACGTCGTCATTTTCTTCGTCAGGGGTAGTCTCGAGGATTGGAGGTGGTAGAGACTGAGCCAATGTTGAGGGGTATGGAAGTTCAAGGTGAGAGGGAGGGGAGTAGTGATCCATTATACAATCATTGATAGAGAGAAAGTAGAAGAATAAGAGAGTCTAAGAGATTAGCGATGCTGAAATGGAAGGAAAGTGATCTTATCGGCCGTCGTTCAGGTGGTGCTGGTGGCGGTTGGGTCGGACGAGGAAAAGAAAAACACCGAAACCCGATTCCCACGCCCACGGCGAACTTGCGTCATCGTGATGTTTTGATTGGTCAACCCAAACCAAACCCCCACCCCCAACCCCCTATCAGACCAAATGCCGGATCCAGGCTCCACCTATCGCATATTGGGCTCCGGAAAGGTACCACCATTCCAAGCCCCCAAGGATTCCTTCTCTTGGCTAAAGTCAAAATATTTACCGAAGGATCCGCGGTATGAGTGCTCTAACTTACTTTCGGCAGAACGACGAGATGGAGGTCAAGTGATCCACTAATGGCCCAGTTGGCAGTGGTGTTCATATCAGCCAGGAACGAAGAGCACCGTGCGAACTCAGTCCTATCACGAATGAATGCCGAGTCTCGGATCCCCGGCAGAACACCGGTTAAACAGCTATCCGCGAACTCCGAAATGAACTCGGCCTCCCCGGACTGGGACAGCAAGAAGTAGAATATTCGTTAGTTGATTCTTTTGGAACAGTGGGGATTAGATATCTGATGTATCGTTCATACTGTATCCGACATCTTTTATACCAGTTTGACCAGAGCCTCCCTCTAACGGAGCTCCGGCTTGGCTCCATCATCTCCTGATGGATAAACTCCCGGAACCACCTTTAATCGTTAGCGTTGCTCCATACTCAATTGAACCATCCCGAACGCTATTATTTGTCTCGGGGACCACTGATTCAAGCCTTCGATGACACCCCATACCTCGGCCGAGCATTGAGATGGTGGGTGACTATCAACCTCAACCCTGAATCACAAGCCGGACAACAGAGCTCCTCCAATCACGTCCAAAGCCGTGCTATCGGTACATAGCGACGTATCAAATGTCAGTATTTCCGGTCACTCGAGGAGAGGGTGCCGGTCTCGGTTGGTCGCGACATTCTGCCAATTCTCAGGAGCCGGCAGCTCTCCAGCTTTGAGCGCCCAAGTCAAATAGCCAGCCTCATGCTTCCAAATGCCTCTGCTTCGACTGAACTCCCGGCCCTGCCCTCACCGCGCTTCGCCATTCTAAGTCGTCCCGTCTTCGTTGCCCGCCTAGCATGGATCATTGGCCTTCAGTAGCAGATCTGGTCGACACAAGACCATGGTATCAGAACAGAGGTAAGTCTTCTCGTCGATCACTGTTTCGGATACTCTCAAGTGAAGTGGATGTACTGACCCCACACAAACTCTTTCGCCTTAAGGCATTCTCCTCGTCAATCTTTGCGTGGGCCTTGCGCTCTTGACTTCGTACACCAGTGTTCGTTATTTCTGTTAAGGATAGATTTTTCTTTGATTGTCATCTGACTTCTCGCGATGCAGGGATTCGATGGAAGCATGGTCTGTCTCCTTGTACTTACATTCACGCTGCAGGCCCACAGCTTACCTTACCTGGGCTCTCACTCAGTCGAACGGTCTTCAGCTAGTCGATGGATGGCAAGATTTCTTTCATAACCCCACAGTTGGTCGTTTCGTCTTTGATGCCCATTTAGACTCTCTGACCTCGCGCTCTCCCCTCTTTCCCTTAGGGCTCTACCCTTGGTTAGCCTTTTTCATTTCCCTTTCTGCCTCTCATCCTTGACCTAACGAACAAAAATCCTCTGGTAATAGGGCTACTCACGAACGTGCAGAACATTGGTGGCCTCATCGCCTTACCGTTCGCGCCCTTGGTCACAGACGGGCTTGGGCGGCGGAAAGCCATGTTCGTCGGAGGGATGATTATGCTCGGCGGCGTCGTACTTCAAGTCCAGTCGCTCGACGTATCCCAGTTCATTATAGCTCGCGGTCTTAGTAAGTACCCAGCAGTCATTCCGTTTCTTGGACACCAAGCTGACGGTCGGGTCTCGCCCAGTCGGCTTTGGAATCGCGTTCTCCGTCAACGCCGCCCCTCTGCTTATCGTGGGTTTCTCTCCCCAAGTATCTTGACCTAGTTGATGCTCATGATATCACTATAAGACGGAGGTTGCCTATCCCACCCAACGTTCAACTATCACTGCCATGTACAACTCTATGTGGTACGTTGGTAGCATCGTCTCGGCTGTGAGTATCGTGATAGCGTCTCTGAGAGGTATCACACTCACTTACAAATGGTCACGCCTTCCGCGCAGTGGACAACCTTTGGCACCTTCCGGATGACGGGAAGTACATGGTCGTGGAGAATTCCGTCCGCTCTGCAAGCCCTTCCTTCTCTCCTCCAATGTACCCTGATCTGGTGAGCGTTTTGCTTAGAAGATTGCTCGAGCCCGCTGAACTCAAGTCGGTGATAACAGGTTCTGTCCCGAGAGTCCTAGATGGCTCATCTCGAAGGGCAAGGTGAATAACACAAGTCTGACACCGAGATGCATCGACGCTGATCCAGTCCGGTATGCCTCTCAGGACCAAGAAGCCAAGGAGGTTCTGGGAAAGTACCACGGAAATGGTGACGTGAATCATCCCCTCGTCGATGTAAGCTGTGTTTCGCGTGTCATGATTTGGAGCACGCAACCGAACTCTCTCTCTCCTTGATTTCCCCATTCCACCCAAACAGTACGAGTTCCACGAAATTAAAGAAGCCATAGAAGTAGAGGAAGAGCTCGGTCATGTTTCATGGTTGGCTTTGTTCCAGACACCCGGTAACCGACGACGCATGAGGATCATCATCGCTCTTGGATTCGTGCGTATCGTTTCCTCATTCTAGATCTCTGGAGCCAACCCACTGACATTGACCTCTTCGATAGTTTTGTCAATGGAGTGGCAACGGCCTGGTCAGCTACTACATAAACCTGATTCTTGAAGGCGTCGGGATCGAAGCAGCCGCGACGAAGACCCTCATCAACGGAATTCTGCAAATTTTTAATTTTGTGATGGCTCTCACTTCAGCACTTTTCGTTGAAAGGATAGGAAGAAGAAAGATATTCCTTGCCAGCAACGCGGGCATGCTACTCGGTGCGGTCTTTGAGTTGCTGAATCGGGCCGAGACTAACTGGGGTTTCCCTGAATAAGTCTTCTCGATCTGGACAGTAACCTCCGCGCTATTCCAAGAGACGGCCTCAAGAGTAGCTGGAAACATCACCATCGTGATGATTGTACGTCTCTTCGTCATACGCCGAGCCCGATCATCACAACGCCATTCTGACGCCACTCCTTCTCTCAAGTTTTTGTATTATGGGTTTTACGACATCGCATACACCCCTTTGCTGGTTGCATATGCTGTAGAAATTCTTCCGTTCCGTATTCGAGCAAAGGGTTTTGCCGTACTCGTAAGTATAGCCTAAATCCCAGCGCGCTTACTGGAGGTAGCTGATCTTTTCTGTTATTGCATCAGAGTATCACAATCAATATCGCGCTTATATTCAACCAATATGTTACCCCAATTGCTTTGGATAAAATCGGTTGGAAGTACTATCTATTGTGAGTGATGCTGTTTCATCGGATCACCTTCTAGCCCCTCATATTGACGATTCTGTCTCTGCCAGCTACGTCGGTTTCTTGGCATTCGAGCTTGGGTTCATTTTTCTGTATCTATGGGAGACCAAAGGGCGTACCTTGGAGCAAACTGCGGTTCTATTTGATGGAGAGCCTGAAGCGGATGGTAAGCCCTCTCTCCCTTGTCATCGAGGTTCTATGCATGGCTAACAAAACCATATTCACAGCGTTATTTGTTGAAGAGCTTTCTGTCCAAGCTCGTAGGCGCGAGTCTCGCAAAATCAGTTCTCCTGAAAGGGCCATCAGGGTGGAACGGCGCGTCGAAGTCTACCCTTCTATGAAGCGACCAGAGTCGCAGGTTACCACATCCGACGTGTATGAGATGAAATCCTGGCAAAACTGGGAGGGAGCATCTCCGCGCTCTCGGGAGAACTGATCATTCGGGCCCTCGTCTAGTATATATCAGCGTTCTGTGTAATGTATTTTCTATGTCGATTTATTTTATAACAGTCCGACTCCCTGTCATCGGAATCAAGTAGGACCACTATGTTGCGGAAAGCAGCGAATAAAGAAAGCTTGGCAGTCTGTTTATTGTTCATTGCCACTCACTCTACCCAAAGTTGCAACGGGATATTCTCATCAAGGCCAAACGGAACGGCTCGTTTAGTACACATTGAAATATCCTCAGTGTCGAATAAAGAATGAAGTTATACATGTCAATCAAACTCGAGCACGTCTACTATATTCGGGGAAGTAGTGGGTTAAGAGGTTATGGCAGTCGGTTCTGAGTTCATCATCCTCGAACCAACGAGAGTCCCGAATAGCACGGAGATTCTGCGGGCCAGAAGAGCTTCGAATAATTGCGAAGATAGGGGCTCCAAACTGACATCCCTCCGAATCTTGGCATTTCAAGAGGGAGGTGATCCCCGAGATCGCAACTTCCCTCGTGTTGCGATCGGGGATTAGAAGTGCGGTCGACAGACTTTCAGCTCCGCGTTCTTCAATGAAGGCCTGCCATATCTTTTCATCTCCGCAAACCCTCTCAGAGAGGTTTGAGACCATCCAACATGCTTCACGTCGACAAATCGTAGGACTTAGATCGTCCATTAGAATGCCAACGGCTAGCTTTAGAAGTCCGCAGTCTAAGAGAGCGTAAACTTGTGACAGGCTCCCTGCGGCAATATTAGATGCATTCCACAATGCCATTTGGCGCAAGTCTTGATTTTTGGCTTCAATGAGAACCAACAGGGCGGGTAATAGTCCGGCATCAATGACAGCATCCGCGTCATCGTCGTCTCCATCGACGAAATAGCCCATGCACTTCAATGCATGCTTTTGGGTGGCCCCCCTGAACGAGGAGTCTGCTAGAAGGTGGACCAGACGAGGTACCACACCCGTTTCGATGACATCCGATCGTTTAACGCCGCGATCAAGGATCCGACAGAGAGCCTGAATAGCGTCTATAATAGACTTCATGTCGTCTTCAGAGATCGCTTCATCTATAGGAGTTTCTTGGATGTAACGAGCTAAACAAGGAATGAGATGATTTATCTGAGTGAATAGGGTGTTGAGTTGGTCTGAGTCGGAGTCAAGAGCTACGTGCACGAAGATTCCTCACCCTCATGATAGAGAGGTTATTTTCCGGCCAAGAGTTGAGATAGTTGGAGACACCCCACACAGCTCTCCTTCGAACTTTCGGGGGAGTTGTCCCCGCATTGTTCACAAGCCTCAAAAAAGTGTCGATCCCGCCTTCGTCTTCGATACGATCTCGTAGGCCTGGGGAGTCCCCAACAATGTTTGCCAACGCCCAAACAGCATGGTCTGAAACGTCTTCGCTTGCAGATGTTGAGAGTCCGATGAGCTTTGGGATTGCCCCAGCCTCGACAACCAGGCCCGTCTGTTGAGTGGTTCCAGAAGCTATGTTTGTGACTATCCACGAAGCCTCACCCTTCGGAAAGTAAGCAAGGCGCTACCCAAACCGGATCACTGAAATTTGGCTTACCTGCAGATATGTGTCCTCGGAGTCTAGCAAAGAGATGAGAGTTGGAACAAGCCCAGCGTCGATAACGGGCTGAACAGCTTGAATTTCTCGTATTTTGGTGATTGCAGTCCTACGAATTTGCGGATCCTTCGAGTCTAATCCAAGTACGAGAGCTTCCGGAATCTAAGAACAGAGCATTGGGAATTCTCATTTGAAACAGTTAACTAAGATACCGACTTTTCGGTCTTCTGTGAGAGACGCTCGGATCTCTGAGACTCCTTGCAGCGTGAGCCTAGATAATTCCGCTGTGACGGTTTTCAAGGTCTCTTCGGTCATGCGTCAGACCTCTTAGTCTAGGATTTGAGGGCTCGAGGTTGGTTAGTTGGGGTGGTTTGTCGACGTGTTTCTTGGCATCACGTTTAATTATAATTACGTATTTCGATCGTGACAGCCACAAGACAAACATTTCACAACAAGCGGGACTGCAGTTCTCGCTGAGCTTGAACATCGAGTAAGTCGATCCAAGTCTGGCGGAATATACATGATTACAGAATCAGTACTTTTGTCACATCAAATTTTACCAGGATCCTGCATATGCAGGATTGTTGTCTTCAGGCACTCCGTTAGACTTGCATTAAGGAGGTGCCTTAGCTCTTGGTCAGAATAAGTACAGATAGAAGACCGAGAAGAAGAAGGCTGAGCCACATCGCCACACTGTGCTTTTGGCTCTGGTTCAACGAACGTCCAGGATTCGATGCCCTCCTAAGGTTACCAAGATCAGTATTCCTAATCATTACATAGAACGAAGGTTCCAAGTTACCGCGACCGAGGTACGAACAGCGTGAGATTCAACGGACATGTAGGGCTTCAAGCGGTCGTAGGCCCAGAATATTGATCGGAGCAAAGTCCTGCTACGTGCGCCGCTGAGCCAGTACGACCCGAATCCTCCTCCCAATCGCAGCTTGTAACAGATTGATTCGTGTCCCAGAATGTTACCCAATGCCCATGCAGCAATATCTCGAACTTCGTCGCATGTAGAAGACGCCATTACATTGGCTAATTTTGGAACCGCCCCTCGAGAGACCATGACGTGGACCGGTTCGGGCGGTCCTGAGGCAAGCCTGGCAAGGATCCAGACAACTTCAAGCTACAGAGCACAAGATTAGTTGGACTACGACCTCAAATAAGCAAGAGCCCTTTAAGTCTCCACACCTGTATCGGCACACTGGGGACATCGAGCATGTCAAGGAGTCGGGGAACAAGTCCCGCTTCTAGCATTGATAAAATAGGAGGGAAGCTTTCATCGAGTAAAGTGTGAAGTTCAACACACGATTGGTGAAGGATGTGAAGATCTGAGCTGAAAAGATTTTTCATCACATGACGAGGAACCTGGAAGAATGGAGAATTAAATCAAAGCCGAGGGACATCAAGCGAGGCATACCGTTAGACCAAGGTTTTCTGGTACATCCACCCACTCCTCAAGAATGTAATCTGTGCTGTGAGAATCATCCTCTTGCTGCGACATTGTTCAATGAGGTGCATAGGGGCAATCATGCTGGATTTTGTGAAGGCGCAATTTATATAAATATCCTTTCAAGCGGTGTTTCTGAGCCACGTAGTCGTCGAGAGTCATTGCTAATTCCGAAACGCAACCCTACTACGGCCCCTAAAAGCTCTGTTTGTGAGCGCAGTAGCGGACGTGGAAGGACGTGGAGATGGTTCCCTGCGGATTCCCACCTCGCGGCGTCTTCCTCGCCGAGTTGAACCGAGCTTATTTGCTCGCTGAGATGACCCGCAGATTATATTAAAGTACTCCGAAGCCTTCATCGCAATTGTGCTCTCACAACATAAGTAAAGCTATATCGAGCGTTGGCCGAGCTCTGGGGTCAGCGCGGGTGTACGGTGCCCCTCGGGAGACTTGTACATTTCAACTAATTAAGAATGAAGAACAGCCGCTAATCTGGAGAAAATAGTTAGTCATGGGTAGTCATTATAGTTAAATGACGACGGAGCGTACTTATGAAGCTTATTCCGGAGTCTTCCAGGACGCTCAAACCGTCCGACGGGGACGGTTCGCGTTGTATCAAGTCGCTCAAGGAGGGCTCGGCTCCTGTAAATGGCCCACCAGAGCCGATTTCTATGACATAAATTTCCTCGAGGAGTTTGATTTGACGAACTATACAGCAAGATGTAGAGGTAAGTCGCCGAGAAAACGTGTGGCTGTTCCAAGGGTTGAAAACTCACTCCCTATAACGGTCCTGTCTCCCAGGTTGTTTAACATAAACCTGCAAGATGACATAAAATAAACAACAGGCTCGGATTCAATAGCGGGAGTAGCGTACTTCACGGCACCCAATTCTTGCGTCAATCTTGCTACTTCCCCTTCGTCCTTCTGGTGCATCCTCACCTTGAGGAACCGAATAATTGAGGCACCCGCAACAAACCAACAAAAGCTGCAGGAATGATCCAAGAATAAGAGATCAAAGCTTGTTGCGCAGACTTTGTAGATGAGATCGAGGATTCCGCGAGTGGCAAAGAGAAGCTGTGCCGCGGAAGGGTCGTTGAGAAGCTCGGGCTTGGCATGAGGATCGTGAAGCTGGATCATGGCACTAATTGGAAATTGTAGGTCAGAGAAAGACCCGCGAAAGGGATAAAGGGAGGACATACACGAAGGGGAGGAGGTGCGCCATGTATAATACCGGATCAACCGTCGTCCCAACTGGCTCCCTGAAAGCCTTCGGCATGCCATTGATGAAAGAAGAGATGGTCTGATCCAATATCATGAAATCTTGGCTTTCGGTTGGGGAGCCTCCAATGAACGATGCTGCCTCTCCCCCGAGCCCTTGTGCGGAGAACACCTTCTTGATGCGGTAACGGCCATTGAATGACCTGACTTTTGAAATGAGAATGGTCGCCTTGATGTACAGCGTCCACGCATCGGTCATTAACGGTTGGTGGGTTAGGATCATGTTTTCGGAAAAGATGCATTGTCGAGTTTGAGTGGGCACGTAAGTCTAAGTCGGTGCGCAAGGTTAGACACACTCGTGCTGGCACCTGGGAACGGACATACCCCAGCGTTAAAATCAGCAAGGCGACAAGGGAGAATCTGAGAGATATCTTCGTCGCTGGAGATATAGATATTTGAATACGACACTCTCAGAAGTCGTCGGTGAAACGCACTTCATGGTCAACGGCCAAACAGTTCCACCGCAGTATATCCTCTCCATGCCATATGCTCTACAAGGATATTCAAATTAGTTGCGGTCTTGGGAGAACGTGGAATGTCCCATACATCCAAAATACGTTCCTGTGAAAGCTTGCGACGTTAATGCCTGGTACGGTGCAAGAGGAATAGTCTAATTAACGCACCGGACGGTTTCCGCCTCAGTGTGACTACGGGGAAGGCCTAAGAGACTCAGCATCATTGGAGGAAGACGAGAAAGGGGCTCAAATCCATTAGCAACGTTCACGCCTGTATGTCATCCAAGGCCCCGCTCAGCAAACTCTTGCTTGATGGATGTGCCACAAGAGGAAGGCGTACCAAGGGATGTTGCCAGCTTTATTGCACTCCCGATCCAAGTATAAGTCTAGACAGCGCAAAGTAGAATCAACCAAACAACCCTGGAATACAGGCAAGGACCCCGACTTACGCCGATAGTCATCCCAGTGCTGTAAGCATACCAAGTACAAATAAGAGTGGCTATCGAAAAGGCAAGAATCTCAGCATGATATTAATATGCGTCCAAATTCCTTGCCGATACTTTGTAATAGCTGGAAGAGACGGTCCCCACGACCAAGAGACACCCGAACGCTGGCTGCAGCCCAACGAATGTGCGAAGCCCCGAATCCATCCTCGCCTATGTCCATAACATCTTCCACATTTTTTGGGAAGTAGCGTTCTCCTTGCACTCCTTCACTGGCATCTGGACGAATGACAATTCCCGAATTGAATGATCCCGCAGGCCCACTGTCTTTGGAAGAATCCCGTCTCGTCTCGTTGATGATGGGACTGTAGAGCGCTGCCAGTCCACAGATGGCGTGCAGAAGTGCTACATGCCTAGGAGATCCGTGAAGCTCCGTTAGTCAAAGATATGAAATCTTTCGGAACGAGAGCACTTACGGGAAGTCAGGTGAAGTCGGCACCTGACGTATATTGAGCATGAACGTCGGCTTGTGTAGCAGCCGACTCGCCAATGGCACGCTAGAGAAGAAAGTTTCGACGAGATGAAATAGGACTGGAGGGGGTGGAATGTTGAGCGGCCAAACCGTTGTCGAGATATCGAACGTCCCAGGGCTCCCTGGAACAAATGGAGCTAGAGGGTCTAAAAGGTAGAGTGGCGGAGGTTTGCGCGTATCCCATGGCGAAGGAGGCAGCAAAAAGCTGGAAATAGGTGGCACGGATGAAAATAAGAGGGCAGTTGTCGGGGTTTCGCTGAATGTACCGGGCTGCTTCGTTGGACTGGAAATCGAGGGCGCACTGGCCGCTGGACTTGAGTCCCTGTCGCTCGGAGATGTTGCATTGGTGTTCGAAGACGATGAGAGTAGGTTCAGGGAGCGCGCAGCTCCGCAGGTGCATTTTGCCAAGACATCATTGGTTGTTTGGATGTAGGCCCTCAGCTCGGCTGCGGATCAAAAAAAGTCAGCATTAGGCTAATTACGACAGTTCAGAAAGAAAGATACGTACCAACCTCAGATTCGAGGCGTGCAATTCTGCCCTTTGGTCCTTCCGCGATAACGTCTGGGTCGTCGTACGTGCACTCGGGCTCAGGCGCGGCCACTGCTGGAGTGCTCTTCACTGCGTAGGCATGAGAACGTTGACAAGGTCCACAAGGCAAGGCGCCATCGCTGAGGAATTCCGAGCCGGTCATTCAGGGGTGTCTTGGTTCCGAGTCGAGGTGGAGTACTTGCCATTTCTGTGCGAACGCTGT
>KN823100.1:109466-123291 GCA_000827465.1 Tulasnella calospora MUT 4182
AGGGATGGGCACGAATGCGAAGAATTTATTCAAGCTACTTACAAGGCAGCATATGCGGCAGGGAGGGTACGGGACGACGTGTGGATGGCCGACATGGCCATACCTTGCTTTTCAGGGAGGGCACTTAGATACTATGAGAGTCTTGAACCTGAAGTACAATGTGACTGGAGACTACTGCGTAAAGCGCTGCTGGCAAGGTACCCTCCGCCGGACAGTGACGAAGACGAGACGCAGCCCGGGGGATCGAGGTAGGGATAATTTTGCGTTTGATTCAATGATGCTCGCCCTCGTCAACGTTCGATCTACCATTTTAGCACGGAGCAGAAGCCAGCTCCAACAGGACCTCATGTTCCGCAACGCAATGCTCGGATCGGGAGGATTAAAGTCATTGGTGCAAACTCCTCAGACTTTGGCTATCTCGGAGACGGAAAGACGTGCTACTCATCGACCGGGATTGGTGCAGGAGCTTCTGCAACTGAAGCAATTTCCGTATGCTATGTCCCGACTAGCAAGCTGGGTGAAATCGAGATTCAAGTGGGCTAGCGTACTCTCGACTGGAGCAAGATGCTGATACCAACTCTGTAGCGAAGCGACGGGCAACCTCAAGTATTGGGTGTGCACTGGCGTCAACCGTCTCCAACCACGGAAATCGGCTCTGCCCAGTATGTATGAAGCACCTCCTAGTTCCAACAAATCCTCACGACATTTGGTTGCAGTTATTCCACTATTTCAGCTTTTAACTATGAAGGATTGTATCGATCAAGTAAGATGGAGTGGGCCGGCCCAGGCTACACACGTATATGGAGGGTCATGGCCGATAATGCTCTCTGTGCGCACCTGGAAGACCGTGCTCGTGAGTACCGGTCCTCACAATCCGTATGACTTCGAGAGTGAGGTGTTGACGCGTCCTCAGCTCGAAACGCGCTCCATTTCTTTATGTTCAACCGCTCGGAGCATCAGAGGTATGCAGTTGATGTCGCGGCTGATGCCGGCACGTTTATGACCAAGTATGGGCCACCCGGCGGATGGACGCCTGTGGTAAGCTTTCGACATATTTTGACCGTAACAGTTCACTGTACACCTTTCATTATGGCAGAAACTCTTGTTTGAGCCCGTAATCCAGACCCCATGTGGTCGTTCAGCAGATGACGCTTGATTCTGGGGGTGGACCCTTTGGGGGTCAATTGCACTCAATCCACGAAGACTCGTGGCTCGACATGGAGGTCGTGGTGTTTTAACTTCTCACGTCGAGAGTTGCCACGCAGAGCCCCTGAAGCTCCTTTTCGTGCACGATAGCAGATGCTTCCTGATTTCTAGAGGAAGAACAATATAATAAGCTCTGATATGCGTTCTTAGAGCTTCCAGATGTCAAATGTTTAAACCTGCCTTCTCGAAACCCGCACCGCCGGCATTGATACACACCCAAGGCCACCTCCGCGGACCTCACAGTGTGTCTCCGCCCGGAGCAGATCCCAGACACTTAACTTAATATAAAACTTGAAGTGGTTAAAGGTTTGTGGATTATCCAGGGGGACCTTCTCTTACACCGGCCCGTCCCGCGACCGGTTGAATCGCTTCCCCTCATCACAGTCTCAGCTTGTATATGGAATCTTTACAGCTCATATGTCCCCATAGTCGATGAGGCTGCATCGTCGCCGTACATCGACCTTTTGTCGGCGACACCTTTTGCGGAGTCAAATAGTCGGACTTAGCGCGGAGTTAGTTGGCCCTTTGACCACATTTGACCGTAAAAGTCACTCCGCCCGTTCGCCTGACGCGTTGCTTTCTTCCATATACCTCTCTCGTCGCACTCACAACCTTCCTCGCCACCGTTTCTACCTATGGATCGAAACATGGAGCACAGACGAGCCAGTAAGGGTATCTTGGTCTGCATCAACCACCCCAACCACTCACCTCGATTCGAATTTAGCCTACAAGAACAAGAGCGGAGCCTACAAGGCAGACGAACTCAGACGTCGCAGAGAGGAGCAGCAGGTTGAGATCCGCAGGCAGAAGCGTGAAGAGAACATTAGCAAGCGTCGGAATCTGGCAACCAGTTCCGGTCCAGACTCGGATGATGAGGCCACGGGCCCCAACTTCGATGCTCCGGTAAGTAACCCGGCATAGCACACCCCACAGGACTGATCTCTTACACATAAATATGTTTTTAGCTGGCCCAGGAAATGGTCGCAGGCGTGTTTTCAGAGGATCCAGAACGCCAACTTGATGCGACAACCAAGTTCCGCAAGTTGCTGTCCAAGGAGAAAAACCCGCCCATCGAACGCGTCATTGAATGTGGCGTCGTTCCTCGTTTCGTGCAGTTCCTCAAGGGCAATCACTCTATGCTTCAATTCGAGGCCGCTTGGGCTCTCACCAATATCGCCTCGGGGACCGCCGATCATACCCAAGTCGTAATCGAGGCTGGAGCAGTCCCGGAATTCATCAACCTTCTTTCATCTCCCGTCCTTGACGTAAGGGAGCAAGCAGTTTGGGCTTTGGGCAATATTGCTGGAGATTCGCCTCGATGCCGAGACCATGTTTTGCAGATGGGTGCCCTTCGCCCGCTGCTTAACCTCCTTAGCGAGAACCATAAGCTATCTATGTTGCGGAACGCAACATGGACATTGAGCAACTTCTGCCGAGGCAAGAGTCCTCAACCCGACTGGGAGCTGGTGAGTTTGCAATCCGCCGCACCGACCATCCCCTTTGGACAACTTTAACCGTTTTATATTTAGATCTCCCCTGCTCTTGGCGTCCTGACCAAACTTATCTATTCTCTTGACGACGAAGTTCTTATCGATGCCTGCTGGGCCATTTCCTATCTTTCCGACGGGTCAAACGACAAAATTCAAGCCGTCATCGAATCCGGAGTTTGCCGCCGTCTCGTCGATCTCCTCATGCATCCATCTACTTCAGTCCAAACACCAGCCCTTCGCTCAGTTGGAAACATCGTCACAGGAGACGATCTCCAAACGCAAGTCGTCATCTCCTCCGGCGCTCTGCCCGCTCTCCTGTCTCTCCTGTCATCTCCGAAAGAAGGCATCCGGAAGGAGGCTTGCTGGACCATCTCCAATATCACCGCTGGTTCTCCTCACCAGATTCAAGCGGTCATTGACGCCAACATCATTCCTCCTCTTATCAACATCCTTCAGAACGCTGACTTCAAGACAAAGAAGGAAGCGTGTTGGGCCATTTCCAACGCCACGTCGGGTGGCCTCCTCGAGCCAAGCCAGATCCGGTACCTAGTGTCCCAGGGCTGCATCAAGCCACTCTGCGACCTATTGACTATGATGGACAACAAGATCATCCAGGTCGCCCTCGATGGTTTGGACAATATCCTCAAAGTTGGCGAGATGGACAGGGAGACCGCGGGTACTGGCGCCGTCAACCAATATGCTCTGTTCGTGGAGGAGGCTGGAGGTTTGATGACGATTCATCAGCTCCAACATCACGACAACTTGGAGATCTACAAGAAGGCGTACTTCATCATGGACAAGTACTTCCCAGACGAAGAAGACGAAGAGGGTGCTGGCGCTGAGGGCGAATTCCAGGTACTGATCCGTTTTGTGCTTCCGGTATAATCTGAGACTAACCATGAAAACTTCGCTTCTAGTTCAATGCTGGGCCTCAACCTCCTCAGGGCGGGTTCTCGTTCTGATCTGTCATATACTCGCAACGTTGGCTTCCCGAACAGTCATCCTTTACCATCCTTCCTTTCATTTTTCATTGTAGGCTCATCATTCAATGTATTTCTCTTGTTTCTGCATTCCTTCACATTCTCCCGCTGCTTTCAATTGGCGCCGGTTTTATGGGATGTCTGAAGGACATTCCATAAACGCGGTGCACATCTTCGCCTCGATCTCGAGTTGGTCTGGAGGTTCTTGCTGGTGCTGTGTAGGTTGGAGAGGTTAGTAATCGCTGGTGGTTGTAGAATTGAAACTCGTTGTACGGTGCTGGAAGAGGCGTGTAAAATTGCGACCACCCGCTAACAGATTCTAGAACCGGCGACGATCAGCCAAGGTTAACCTTGACTGCAGAGATGGGAAGGGGTGACGAACTCATTAGTCTGAGCTGTGGTTCACCTTCCAATTTGGTTTGCCAGGCAAGCATATGATACGTGAGAGCCTGTGGTTCCTGAAGGAGTTTAAGTAGCCAAACAGACCAGGCGTTCCTCCTGTCAACTCTTTCACCATTCATGATGAAAAGGGCCGTATAAGGTTCTTTCAACTTCCTTGGTTGGCTTTTAACTAACGTTTCGTGACCTTTCTGGTCTTTCTCCAGGAATACCTCAGCAAGCAGGCCCACCAAATTTAAGCTCAGCCCACTACGGTACCAACAACCACCAGCCTTAGCCCTTGAAGCGAGGTGTAAGTTCTTTTGCTTTTGACGCTGGGCAGTTTCTCAGCCAGGTGTCTTTGATTCTTCCTATCAGTTGGATTTCCTGACGAGAGCATCAGATCTCCGGGCAATGCGCGAGGCTCTGGGGAGCGGTTTGGGCAGCCGCTCTAGCAAATGCCTGGGGTCCTCCCGTAAACGCTCCTCGGGCGGATCGCTGGTAGCCAGTCCAGTCATTTCCCGCAGCACCGTTACGCTCAATGATCCCGCGAGAAACGCATGGGGTCTGATACTCGTCGTCATGCTCGTTGGCATGACCTTGTTCGTTGGCATGACCTTGCTCGTGAAGCCCCTCGGTAGTTATGGTGAGTTGGGTCGATTCTTTCCATCTAGCCTGGTGCTGACGTCACTCGACTTCGCAGGGTGTCCACAAATGGTCATCTGCCAGCGACACCAGGGCTTCTTAGCTCAGTCCGACGTCGTAGCTTGTATGTTCATAAACCTTTTCTCAGCGTACTTTGCCTGTTAACCAATTCCTCCTCTAGAGCGACTTGCGAGACTGGAAGGCAAACGTGGCGTTATCCAGAGCCCAGGTTGAGTTCAAATGTCTCTGTTGTCCGCAGGGATTATTTGCCTTGCCGGGTATCTGGGAACGCCCGCAGGACGAGCGCGGGCCGGTTCACGGCCACGACAAGCGATCGGTCTGACGAGCAGCGTTCTGCCCCCTTTTTATTTGGGACCCAAAGACGTACCGCGGGCCTCCTCGTGGTAAGTCCTGGAAACGTTTTCCTCGAAAGGGAAACGGGTAGACCGCGTACGCAACTGTATATAACCGGGAGTGTGGCAAGCATGGTTTACAATTTTCGTCGTTTTCCCATCTCCCTAAGAATCAAACCGTTCGGAAATGTCTTTGATTATATTACATCTCAGCACAGCATCACAGTACCACTGTCCGTGTATATCATTAAGGTACATATATCGCTCCAACCGCTTTCAGTTTGGGCCAAATGCTTCACCTATGTGAATGAATGATTTAGACAGTTGCTTATACTTCGCTCAACTTCGCACTTCCGTCAGTTCTCTTTGTTGGAGGAGAAGGCGCCTGGGTGTTCCCTATTTCGAGGTTATAAATGTCGTCGAGGAGCTTAATTTGTCTCACTACGGAACGGCATATGAGTTAGCTTGACTCTTCGAACATCCCGGGTCTTAGAAGGAACTCACAGCCAACTATCGTTCGATCGCCTAGGTTGCTTAACATGAACCTATTTTAACGAGCCAGGTTGAATCAGCCTTCGCCGTTTTCAAGCGCACCGGAGACCTCGGTCAAAAAGCCTACGTACCTCACGACGCCCAACTCTTGCGTAATCCGCGTGATCTCGGCATCATCTCCGATCCGCATCTTCGCCTTCAAGAACCGGATCAAAGAGGCTCCGGCGACGAACCAGCAGAAGCTGCACGAATGGTCGAGGTAGATCAGGTCATACGTCGTGCCGCACAGCTTGTAAATCAGCTCGAGGATCGATCGCGTTGCGGCGAGGATGCGGCTGGATGAGAGGCAGTTTGGCGAGCCGATGTCGGCGTGCGGGTCGTGCAAGAGGATCATCGCGCTGCAGCAGACAGTTAGTTCAGCCACAGAGTCATTGGGAACGAGGGAAAGGCCAAGCAAAAAGAACTCACACATGCGGTAACAGATGAGCGGTGTACAGCACCGGGTCCAGCTTGAGTCCCAAATCCGTCGGAACGGGGTCCTTGTACTCCCTCGGAATGCTTGCAATGAAGCTCCGAATCAAATTATCCAGCAGCTGGAACTCGGCCGTCTCTCTCGGGTCGATCTTGCTGCCCGCGGTGCTACTGG
This sequence comes from Tulasnella calospora MUT 4182, assembly GCA_000827465.1. Classification (NCBI taxonomy): domain Eukaryota; kingdom Fungi; phylum Basidiomycota; class Agaricomycetes; order Cantharellales; family Tulasnellaceae; genus Tulasnella; species Tulasnella calospora. The sequence goes on from KN823100.1 coordinate 115,657, forward strand.
GCGCGCCGTACGGGTACGCCGGATTCGAACGGAGGGGTGGGGAGCGCTGCTGCTGCGCCGCTTGCTGGCCCCAGTTGTAAGGATCGTGCGCATTCGATTGGTGGTTGTCGTACAGCTCGCTCGCGGTGTACGTCGCGGACCCCATCGCCGTGGGGCCTGCTCCGTCGGTGTAGCGCATTTTGAACCGAACGTTGAAGGTTTTCACTTTGCCAAGCAAGACGGAGGCTTTGAGGTACAGAGTAAACGCGTCGGTCATGAGAGGTGGGTGATTGACGAGCATCTTGGGTGTGAAGAGGTGTTGGCGGCCTTGTGTTGGAACGTAAGCCTTCAAAGGGAACGGGAGCGGTTTGAGGAAGTGGTGAGACAAGATAACGACGGCGAGAGACTGACCCCGCTATTCAAGTCGTTAAGCCGGCAAGGCATCATTTGCGAAACGTCGTCGTCCCTGCAAAGTGGGATGTGAATCAAATGAAAGAGCGCAGAATATTCAACCGTGCGCACGAGATAGTAAGCGGCCAAACTGTTCCAGCAGTATATACCCTCTCCATGGCGTATACGCTAAGCATAGGGACAAGTCAGTGAACACTTTCACCTGCAGAGGTTCACACGAGACCCTACAGCCAGAAAATGTTTCTAACGACAGGGAGGAAAGTCAGTCGATGGGATCATTCAAGACTTTACAAGGTACAGCCCACCTTGGTAACTCGATTTCGACCTGGGTCTTTGGGTCCGGCATCAAGGAGAGCATATGGGGTGGGAGGCGAGAAAGCGGTTCGAATCCTGGGGATCCGCTTAGGCCCAGTGGAAGTGCCATGCGGGAGGCGATTCCAACCCAAGAGTACGTCTGAGGGTTGGCGGAAAACGTAAATTTAGTTGTGGACGAAACCTCGGACGCGGACGCTGCACATCACTGACGTTGACGGATCGACCAGCAGTGTGGTTGTACCAAGCGCAGATGATGCCGGCTATCCACGGGCAAACGGAAGGTCAGAACCGAGGCATAACTATCCCCGCAGGTTGCCATCCGATGCACCCACCTTGCATCAACTGGACCAACCGGTCTCCATTTTGCATCGCAAGTCTAAACGCCGCTGAGGCCCATCGAATATGGGATCCTCCAAAGCCCGACTCGTCATCCCCGACGATATCTTCCACCTTTCTTGGGAAGTACCGCGGTCCTTGGTCGTTGTTGCCGAACTTGCGGTACAAGATGCCCGAGTTGAACGAGGCGGTCGCGCCGTTGAGCGGGTCGAGGTCTGCAGCGAGCGTATCTCGTATGATTGGGCTGAAGAGGGAGGCTATGCCGCAGATGGCGTGAAGGAGGGCCACATGGCTGGAAAACAACCCCCAAAATGGTAAGCAATATGATGACAAAGCACGGCGTGGGTGGACGGTTTCTGGCTTACGGGAAATCTGGGGAGGTCGGTACTTTTTGGAGGTTGGCCATGAACGACGGGCGGTGAATGAGCCTTGCGGCGAGTGGGACCGACGAGAAAAAGGTTTCTACCAAATGGAGTAGGATGTCCGGAGGCGGGATATTGAGCGGCCAATTGTGGATGGTGACTTGAGAGGGCCCGGCGGTTGGGTGGGTGAAAATTCGTCCTGGGAGGTCAGTAGCGCTGAATGACGAGGCAAGGATGTCTCCGCCATCGGCGAGCTGCAAGGGGGAGAGAGACGTCGGCTGGAGTGAACCGGCGTAAAGGAGACGGTCTTCCTCACCGAAGGGACATTTTTGGGCGGGTCAGGATAGGGAGCGGCGGGGACGAGAGAATATCCCGAGCGCTGATCAAGGGTGTCCGCGGTGGTAGAGAGTGGAGAGGTATCCCCAAAGTTGGTGACAATGGGACCAGAGCTGGTCGGGGTGAGGGCTTGAGTGGACTGTGAGGGCGTGAGGGCTGTGGATCGTCGACAGGTGCAAGACTGAAGATCGGCGTCTTGTTGCCGGACGATGGCTTCGAGCTCCACTGTGAAAAAAAACAGAAGGAAGCTCAGGAAAAACGCCAAGACAATTGCTGCCGAGGGGATGAAAAAGGGACGTGCCGATCCGATTCTCGAGACGAGCGATTTTGCCCTTTGGGCCCTCTGCGACTTCTTCTGGGTTGTCGTAGCTGCAATCTGGGTCTGGAGGGGTGATGGTTGGGTTTGTTTTGAGGGAATGGGCGTGCGAGCGGGAGCATGGGCCACATGGAAGCAATGCATCGCTAATGTGAAGTTGAACCTTAGTGCTGCGTGATACATGAACCCAAGCATTAACAAACTGACCATTTCTAATGGCCGATGATCGGATCGGCAAAAAGAATTAGACGGTGATCGGTTGCAAAAAAGCCACAAATTAGCACGCACCAATTTCCTTTTTCGACACTTTTTTCATTGACGACAAAGTGCCCGATCGTTACTACCCGATGTCCGAGCCTCATGGCACGAATGACGCTCACCTGATGACATGCCTGTGGGTGCAGAAGGGGTGGGCATTAGCGAATTTCCGGAGTTCGGGCCCGCTCCCCGAGCAAAAGAAGACAAGGAAATCTCGGACTTTACCTGGTTTCTTCGCAGTGCAGTCTGCGGGGGTACAAATGTAGAACTTACAGCGCGGGGCATCTCGGTGACTTTCGCCGTCAAACGCAGATCCCGTGGAGTGTTGGTCAGTTGCTTGAGATAGCGGATGGGACGATGATGGCCAACTAAGTCGCCGGGCCGGCAAACCACCGTCGAACGCCACGACGAGTTCGCGCGGTTTGGGTTCCCCTTCTCTTGTACGTTTTCCCAAGTCCCACCGCTACTCCCTTCCTCTCCTTACATCTCATTTTTTCCTTATCCTTCAATATAGCTGCTCAATCTCAATATCATGGCAGCAGTAGACATTTCCTTGCATGAGGGTTTCCAATTGTAAGTTTCAATTTTTCGTTGGGTCTCGCCACATTTCGCAACGTCAGCGCGCGCCCAACTGATACACCGCTCTTACCTAATATTTCGCCAGGCATTCCACCGCAGAGGAATACATCTTACAGCCCACTAACTCTGGTAGAGCACTCGTATTCAACAGAAACAACGGAGACATTCGTTTGAACCGTACGTGGCATCTTGTCCCAACAGAAATCGTCTCTCGAGCGCCGACCGGTCCCTTACCCCATCCCCATGATTTCCGCCTAGCTAGCCGCCGGCACACCTGTACAAGCCGATAAAGCCGGGAAGATTGTGTATGGACTATTTGGCGTCGTGCCATTACCAACGAGTAAAGCACCCTACGTGGCTGTCCAGTTGGGACCTCCCATAATCCTGACCTCTTGTTCTCCGCGGCAGCCGACGTCCTCGTTCTCATCACCTCCGCCAAATCAAGAGGAAAACTCCTCGGACACCCGATCTACCTCGCCTCCAGCTTCCTCCTCTTACCAGTCTGCCCCGACAATGCCCTCACACCCACCGATGGCAAACTCATCTCGCTAATCTGGAAACATCTGCAAGATGGGAAATTCTGGTTTAGCTACGAGTGGGATTTAACAAGGAGGTTGCAAGCGCAGGCGTCTCCGAACGATGGTGCAGGGAATATGGACGCTCGGCCAATGTGGGAGACAGTGAGTAGAGAGCTTGGCACCTCGTGATTTTCGGAAAGCATCTGATTTCATGGATATCGAATAGGCCGACGATCGGTTCTTCTGGAACAAACACCTCCACTCCATGCTTATTCGATATGGCGCTTCAACTGGAGAGCGAGAGGTGAGCAACAGGTGTGAAGGCCAAGACGATGCTTACATGTCATCCTTGTTGCTATGTAGATTTCTCGATTTATCCTGCCCGTCATTTATGGCTGTAAGTGACCTTTCACAATGCTTTCAGACCCTATCGCTCACCCCAATTCCCCTTTCAGTCTTCGACCTCCGAACAAGCGTGATTCAATCCCACCCAGTCCAATTCGCGCTCATCTCCCGCCGCGCCCGTCACCGAGCTGGCACGCGCTACTTCACCCGCGGCGTCGACGCCAAAGGCAACCCAGGCAACTTCAACGAGAGCGAGCAAATATTCATCGCCACCCCTCCCTCATCCTCCACCTCCAGCGTTCCCTCGGTAGCATCCTTCGTTCAAACCCGCGGCAGCGCCCCCTTCTACTGGGCCGAAATCGTCAACCTCATCCGAGTGCCCGACTTGATCATCATGGACAAAGGAGCCGAATCCCACGCGGCGTTCCGCGCGCACATCGACAACCAGGTCAACACGTACGGCAAGCTCCTGCTTTTGAACTTGGTGAAAGGGAGAGGAAGGGAGAAGCACGTGAAGGATGCATATGAGGATTTGGTGTTTAGCGAGAAGGATAAAGAAAATAAGGAGAACGAGAAGAGTGCTGATGCGATGGAGGTGGAGGGTGAGAATCAGGGGATAATGGATGCGGTCGATTACGTGCATTTCGATGTGCATTCCGAGACGTCGGGTGATAAGTGGCGCCGTGTGGACGAGAAGACGGAGGAACTGGGTTGGACTTTGGAGAACTATGGGTATGTCGTCAGCTTTCTCGTCGAACCGAGTCTTTCAACCTGATGCGACTCTACTAATTTTCTAGGTATTTCGAAGCTGGTCCCGATCCGCAAGCTCCCCCAGTCAAAGTTCAATCAGGCGTCGTTCGAACGAACTGCATGGACTGTACGTTTGCCCCACGCCTAACCTTGTCGATCCAGCACGACTCACGGATTCTTACCTCCTCCCCTCTTCACCAGGCCTCGACAGGACCAACCTGATGCAAACATCCATCGCAAAGCGAGCCATCGACAAGCAAGCTCACGACTTTGGCCTATTAACCCATCCAGAATTTTCCATCACAGGAGAGGAAGAGTTTATGAAGACATTCCGAGAAGGTGCGTCGGCAATCTCTTTGATCATCCTAAGCTCACGATCGACCTTCTGCTTCTTAGTCTGGTCCGACCACGGCAACTTCATCGCCACTGCGTACACCGGCACCGGTGCTCTCCGAACCGATTTCACACGTACAGGAGTTCGAACGAAGAAAGGCGTGGTGGTCGACAAGTTGACGAGCGGGTGGAGGTACATCCTGAACAACCACTCAGATGGATACAAACAGGTGAAACGGATTGGCCAGTTGCGGCTGAGTAAAGGCACAGGCTGATCTGATCCCACTCTCACCTCAGGATGCATTTGATTTGATGACCGGTGCTTGGCAACCGCACGGAGATCCTGGAGAAGCCGCAGTGCTATTGCATGACAAGCGGCACTGGACTGTTCGCTTGGTGCGTTATGAGACCTTCTCCAGTTGGTCGCGTCAAGCTTGATTCTTACTGATGGAGCATTTTGATGACTAGGTCCCGTACATATTCTGGTTCTCACTGGTCATGATTTTCTTCACGCTCGCCTTGCGTCGAGCCTCTTGTGAGTCTATTCTTCGCGGCCCATCTTCCCTCCAGGGTTTCGTTCTCACTTGCCTTTCCCTTGACCCAGCATACTCCGTCCTCTACCCACTGAGCCTTTACGCCTCCCTCTTCACCATCTGCGCAGCTTACATGGCTCGAAACGCCATTGACTTTATCGCCTGGCCGAGGTTGAACTACCAACCCATGTTGGACGCAATTTACTACGAGGGCCCGGGTGCGCGGACAAAGAAGGGATCCAAGGCTCGTGGTGGAGGGGTAGTGCAGGAAGTGCACAAGGGGGAGAAGACGATTCTGGAGGAGGCAATCAAGGCACGTTGATGCCTGGATCATAGACATGGATGAGGTGGCGGAAGGCTACACACAGCAGATCGCTCTTTTTCGTTTCTTTGCAATTTCGTTTTCTATTCCTGGACTTTCATTTTAGATCTCCTCGTGATTGCTGTAACAGAGACGTCCTCGTGAAGTTGAGTGGATCATACAGCTTGAAGAACCTCCCCGTCAACACCCAAGGCCAATGATGCTCGGCGGCAGGGAGGCTGCGTTACGTGTTATTGACTTGGATTTTCTCCCAAAACCGGGTGCTTGTCACGGTTCATACCCAATAGGGTCAATGAAGCCACACGGTAATGCACCTATAATTGACGTAAGATGAAAATGTCACTATAGCCATCCGTCGAGTCTCGCCTGCGATACATTCAACGTCTTCGTGTTATTACATGAGGCCCAAAATTCGAAATGCTAATCAAACTCGAGCACGTCTACTACAATCGGGAAAATACAGGGTTAAGAGGCTCTGACATTGTCTCTTGATCCTTTCGTTGTGCACATCGCGAGAGTCCCGAACAGCGCGTAGGTTTTGCGGGCCTGAAGCGCTTCGAAGGATGGTTGATGGGGATTTGTCAGCTTCCGACCCTTGCGGAGGTTTCCATTCCAAAACGCGGGTGATCCCGATAACCGCACGTTCCTTCGCCTTCAGGTCGGGGATTAAAAGTGCGGCCGACAAAGCTTCGACGCAGCATCCTTCAATCAAAGCCTGCGCTACTTTGGCGTCGCCGGAAACCACCTTGGCGAGGTTTGAGATGGTCCAACATGCGTGACGTCTGCATATAATAGATTCTTGATCATCCATCAAAACGCAAACGGCCGGCTTTAGAAGCCCGGAGTTTAAGAGAGCGCAAACATGTGAATGGCTCCCTGCGGCCACGTTCGATGCGTTCCACAACGCCAACCGGCATAGCTCTTCGTCTTTTGTTTCCAACGCAACCAATAGCCCGGGTAGTAGCCCAGCGTCGACCGCAACGTCCGTCTCATCGTCGCTTCCACCGACAACGTAGCCGAGGCAAGTCAGCACCCCTTGTTGGAGGGCTACACTCGATGAAGAATCCGCTAGTAGTTTGGCCAGGCGAGGGACTACTCCTGTTGCAATAAAGTCCGTGCGTTGAAGGCCGTGCTCACAAATCCGATCGAGCGCCTGAACGGCATATTCGAGGGACTCCATGTTTGCCTTATTGACAGGTGTTTCCTGTACATAACGAGCGAGACAGGGAAGGACATGTTTTATCTAGGGAAACAAGGTAATTAGCCACCCGAGTCAATTGTTAAGCATTATGTAAAACAAGATCCCTTACTCTCTTAATGGGCAGTGTGTGTGACGACCAGGGATAAACATAGCGGGAAATCGCCCACACCGCTTCCCTTTGGACCGTTTCAAAACTCGGCTCTCCGCGATCCATCAACTTGAGTAGAACAGAAACCCCTCCTCCTTCTTCCATACGGTCTCGTAGCCCCGCAGAGTGTCCGAGAACGTTCCCTAACGCCCAAACAGCAGTTTCTGCAACGTCTGCATTCGGTGATGCTGAAAGTATGGTGAGCTTTGGAATGGCCCCAGCATCGATAACCTGCTCAGCCTGTTGAGCTGTTCCGGCAGCTAGGTTCGTGACTATCCACGCAGCCTCAAACTTCGGCAAGTGTTGCAAGCGGTGAGCGAGCTGCGACTCAAACCGGATCTTCCTAAGGCACAACATACCTGAAGACACGTATCCTCAGAGTCGAGCAAGGAGACAACAGCTGGGACGAGTCCAGCGTCGAGAACAGCCTGAACAGCCTTAGGTGGTGTAGGCTTCTGAATAATTGTTCGTAGTTGGATAACTGAGGCCTTTTGAATTTGCGGATCTTCCGAGTTGAATCCGAGTACGAGATCTTCAGGGACCTAATAACGGAGGTTTGAGCATTGTCATCCATCATAAAACGCAAAGGAAGG
>KN823101.1:15678-29358 GCA_000827465.1 Tulasnella calospora MUT 4182
TACGGATCAAACGCACTTGACGCGGCCATGCGTGGGGTCTGCGATGGCGATGTGGTCGAACCCGGTGAGCCAGCTCGGGCCCACGAACGAGTCGCTTAGTTTGTAGGCGCCAGTGGGGGTTGCCTGGGTGGTGGTGGTGGTCTTGCTTGTGGTGGTTGTAGTAGGAGACGTGGTTGTGGTTGTGCTGGTATTTGCAGAAGTCGAAGTATTCGTAGTAGTAGAAGTGGTAGTACTACTCTTGGTGGTTGACGACGTGGTGGTGGTGGATGAAGTGGTAGTACTGGAGCTGGGCAGGCATTGGTAGTCACTGGGGAGGGCCAGGCATTGGTAGTAATAGGGATTCAACAGCGCGCAGTAGCTCCCAGCGACGCTGTCGGGGTAGGCGGAGCGGTCAGGGTGGCGTGACTCGAGCGTTGAAACTGTCCAGCTCACCAAGTAGTGTCGCCAGTCCAACCGATACCCTATAAAGGTATACAAACAGAATCAGCGTGTGGGCTGTCTCGATGGAGGTTAACAACGCACACCGCACTGTCCCCAGACGGGTTGGGCAGCCTGGACCGCCTCAAACGACGCGGCGAGGACAGCAAAAAGAGCACTTATAGCAGCAGCTTGAACCATCTCAATATGTGGATGAGTAAGGAGGGGATGGGTTGACAGCGACAGAGATTTGCTGGTGAGCCCTTCCGCCGGCTCTCCCTCAACCTTTTATTCTGCATTCGCGGTACGTAAACCTCAGTCTAGATCTGCCAAAACAGCGCACAAATTAGAGTTGCTAGGACAGTCTTGGTATGGTCCTAAGGCGTTCTAAAGTCGTACACTCGGTTCCGGGCGACAATAACGCGCCGGTTCCCAGGGCTCGCTTCCGGAGTGGCGCCGTGCGCAAGCCGGCCGCTGGATTTCCACAATAAAAGTGAGGGGGAAGCGTCTATATGTCGGCCCAAAAGTGTCAACACCAAGTTGGTAGAGAACTTGTTGAGCACGCTCGGATTGGCTGGTTGGCCTATCTATCCATGTCACACGGCGGGGTGTGGAAGCGTCGGCCAGAAGGGGTCGGTCAGTTGGCCGTCGTGGATTCGGGTAGGTCCCTAAGTTAATCTCCAGTACTTGACCGAGTTCCTCCCAGCTCTGATCATGTTGAAGTAACGAGCTCGGTTATATGGATAAAGGCTAGCATTCACGAAAGCTGATTCGTCAGGTTGCAGCTGTTTAAGCGCACGAGACATGGCAGGATTAACCGGGACAGCTGTACAGGATAGTTTCTGAGGGATATGGACGCTCTTTGAATAGCGTAGGCTACAGAATGAATAGAAAGAGGGACTTGACAGGGAACAAGGTAGAAGAGAAGGGTGGTGGTTGGATCTTTGACGTTTGGTCGGAATTACGAAACTCTCCAAGCTTCTTGAACAAATGTGGATCAACAATCCCAAAGATAGAGACCATAGGAAGCCCACGACCGATCGGTGCCGGTATAAGTACATCGTCCATATACATCGGTGGAGAAAGACACTAAGGTAGATATAATCCGGGGAGAGAATTTATAGCAAGCCAGGCTCGTCCCGAATACCCTTCTTGATCTTCAACAAAATCTGTGTCTTCCAATTATCTAGTTTCGTTATCTAGGTTGTGAAAGAAAGAAGTTAGCTAATCATCGATAATAAGGGCCAATGCCTGGGGGCTTCACCAACCTGGTCATACTCGAATACAGAGCCGGTAAAGGCTTCCTGATCGCCTCTCTCGACAGCTTCCAGCAATGCGAGAAGGAACCTAGCTTCTCGGGTTGAAGGGAAGGTGACGTCCGCACGAGAATAGTCATCAAACTTCCTCCTGGCGGTCACAGCATCCTGAGGGTCCGGGAGGTGTCATGGCCTGCGGGTCAAATGTGGAAGAAGGTTGGGCTGCATACCTGAGCGGCGAGAGCGCAAAGACCAGCCCGCAGCCAGTATTCCTTGACATTGTACTTTGTCAGTTGCGATCCAAGCGAGTATTGCGCGACTTCATCGTAGAGGCGCATAGCTTCTTGGAAGCGGTCGAGCTCAGCCAACAAGTCTGCTGCATCCTTCTTGCATGAGCTTCCGGTACTGCATAAAGAATTGGACTCAAAGGTAAGCATTCGGGTACCTTCTCAAGCAGGCCGAAGGGACGTACGCTTTAGCGTCTTCCTGATCGTACCACTCCGAAGCCTGCAGGTAGGCAGCAACGGCTTTGCTCAGGTCGTTCCCCTCATGGAGATAGATTTGACCGATTTCCTTCTCCCTATCTGCGGCTTGGCGGAACCGACCCAATTGTGTGAGGAGACGAACCGTTGATCCGAGAGCCGCAGCGGCCACTGTAGACCATGAATTCAGTCCACGACGAAAGGTTTCACCAATCAGCATCACAGCGTCGCAGGATGATGACTTTCCAATCACTCACGATCGGGAAAGCCTTGCTTGTACGCCTTGGCAGCGTTCCAGTATGCGTTTGCAGCGTCATCTTTCTCTCCACCATTGACACGACACTCCGCTTCCCGCATGAAAGCATCTCCACTCTCCTTAAAGAGTCGCTCGAGCTTGAAGTTGTTTGCTGCTTCCTTGAAAAGGTCGCCTAGAAGTTGGGTGCAAGAAAGCGACCTAAGCCTCGTCGTTCAAAATGTCGTAATTAGGGGCCCACATACCCGCTTCTTCGTACTTGGTTGCAGAGGATGAGAACCACCCGACACTGGAGTTGTATCTCTTCTCTGCTTTAGCTAGCGCTTCTTGTGCTGGTGATAGTCTCGGGGCCATGGTGATGGGTGAGGATGTGGTTTGGAGGAGGTCGTTAACTGCGTTGGTCGAGGAGCTGCGGTGGGAGCGTTTAGACAGTCGGGGTCGGAATGGGACCCTCTCCAATTCGAACTCTACTTGTTCGCAGGCCTGCCTCATTTGGCACCACCTCTCCGTCATCACTTCCAAGGCCTCTCCGCTTTTCGGAAACGATGAGTTTAAACGTTCACAATTGTCTGGAAAGGCATCGACGTCCGAGTTCATGCGTCTTTCAAGAACCATAGCAGCCGTGCCAACCCCACCGTGTGTGCTTACAGGCGTTGTTCCAGACCGAAGACAGCAAACAAATGACTTAACCTAACCCCGTGCAGGATAGCAAAAGTAGGGCAATGGCTAAAGCGCTACCAGAACGAGTTCGGCCTGCCCATCGACCTATGTAAAGGCGCTCCCTCAGCACCGCCATGCGAACAGCTCAAGAAGGCCCTCGTCAACGCGGCGTTGGATCCCGCCAGTGCCAAATATTCGGATAACTTTGGGACCAAGTCCATGCGGGAGGCTTTAGCAAACGAGATGAAAGTCGTATATGGTCATCAAACGGACGTAGAATCCACAGACGTCGCTTTGACAGCGGGATGCAACTTGGCGTTTTATGCTGCAGCCCAGGTTGTAGCTGATAAAGGGGATGAGATAATATTGCCGGTACCTTGGTGAGTGATGTTAATAGACATCCACTCGCTCTCAGAATTTTAACGGCTCCAGAAAGGTACTTTAATCATCAGTAGGGGATTATCGTGAAGGACTTTGAATCGGAGGTTCGACAATAACTCGATCACTTTTCTTTTCTAAACAGGATGGCTCTTCAGATGCTGGGTATTATTTCTGTACCACTCCATCTCAAGCCCGAGGATGAATTCCAACCTTCCGTTGAAGCATGCGAAGCCCTGATCACACCGAGAACGAGAGCGATCACGCTCGTCACCCCTAACAATCCGGTGCGTCGGCGCCAAACCATTCACATACACGCTCTGGATATTAACGTAAAGTTTTCACTTCCTCCCTTAATTAACAGACAGGTGCCATTTACTCACCGTCACTACTGAGGGCCTTCTCCCTACTCGCGCAAAGGCATAAATTAGCTTTGATCGTCGACGAGACCTACCGCGACTTCATCACAACGGGCCCCCCTCACTCTTTATTCCATCCAAGTGAAGGATGGAATTGGAGAGATACCGTCGTCCACCTTTTCTCATTCTCCAAGAGCTATGCCATCCCCGGTCACCGATTAGGAGCGATCGTGGCCGGCGAGTCGGCTTTGAAGCAAGTTCAGACAGTCTTGGATACCATACAAGTACGGGCATCCTCATAATTCACGCCTTAGCATTTGAACTAAATGCATTTCTATTAGATCTGCCCGCCAACTATTCCTCAGGTCGCTCTTCAGTCGATCCTCCCGTCCTTACGACCGCTCCTGAGCGACACCGCCCAAGCTCTATCGTCCCGCCATACACTTTTCGGGAAAGTTATGTCCTCCTTAGCTCCTCGGTGGCTTATTGGAAGCCAAGGCGGTTACTTTGCTTTCATCCGCCATCCATTCGAGGGCAAACAAGCGAACGAGGTCTGTGAAGGTACGACTAGTTCCGCGTTTACCCGAACATGCCCATTGAACACTCCGTATACGCTATCATCCATGTAGGACTTGCTGCGCAAGTTGGCATCGCATGTCTCCCAGGGGGCAACTTTGCAACAGAGAAGGACGGGCTGATCACCAAGGATGGAGAGGAGTTCGTACAGCATTGGGTGCGGGTGGCCGTAGCGAACGTCAATGACGACCAGTTGACGGAAGTTGCGAGGAGGCTGACCGCATTCGAGGAACTGTCCGGCTGGAAATTAGGATGATGAGATATTACGATTATGCATCGAAAAGTAACCGGAAAGAATGTATGCATAGATGGTAGATAAATAGATTTCCCGTCTTCTTCCCGAGTTACCCAGTCCGCCACTCTTTCTTACTCTTCCAACCCTCCCAACCCCACCTCGGCAGCGGATGTCCCTCCGTATTGAAAACGTATCGGTCCAGTGGGATCAAATCCGAGTTTGACGCTAAGAGGAAGCAGTACTTGAGCGTTTCGGAAAGGAACCAGCTGTTCATTTTTCAAATTTGAGGGCCGTTAATTTTCCGTTCGTTCAACTCAAGGAGAGGCAAGGATGGAATGGACGACGCACCTTGGCATGGAATCGGTCCATCTGACAGGAACGCTGTCCACGTTCCTCACAGTCGAATACGCTCCAGAAGGTGTTCTGGAGTGACCTTGCTCGTCAATAATGGCCTCGCAGATTTGCCATCCCTTGTTGCGCCACTTCGAGTCGTTCGTCGTTCTCCAGAGGATGTACAAGCTTTCGACAACCTGTGGTTCAGAGTGAGTTTACCAAACCCCTCGAATGAGCTGAGAGGGCTTGTTGCAACGCACCTCAGGTCGTAACGCATTCTCGGGTCTCCTCAACCAATAGTCCCTCTTCCCCATCCCCTTCCCTTCTCCTTTTCCGTCCTTCCCGTCATCCTTCTTCGTCCTATCTCTACCAAGAACGACCGGAACGACGCTCCTCACACCAGGAGGAACGTGGTTTGCCTCCTCGTGCGACCCCCAAACACCACCTTTCCTCCACCGGGAATTCGAAGCCCTCTCCCATTCCGCCAAAGCGTCGACCCACCGACCCGCCCGGCGGTCTTCATCGTTTTGCTGTTCGGGCGTTAGAGGGATGTGTTTACCTATCCTCCACCAAACCACGCAAAAAGGTCAACGCCGCGAAACCCCAACTGCGCAGATAGCGAGTCCTTCGACTACCCACCATCTTTACCCTTCTCCCTCGTGCTCCCCCATCTCCCAAAGACGACTTCGTCGGGACCCAGGCCGGTTTCCTGATCCACCGAAACGACCCAACACGTCTCGGCGAGACCTTCCGCAGCCCACATGTGCGTTCGACGTTGTCGCAAGGATAGATGTTCGTGCAAGGTGTGGACTCCCAGGGAGAGCAAACCGGGTAGGAAGCATGTGAGGTGTTCGAATTTACCTGGGGTATGGAAGGGGAGGGAGTTGGGAAAAAGCGCGTTGATTAGTTGGTGAAGGGGGTATGTCAGGAGGACGTCAGACGGAGAATCGCTCACTGCTGGGTACACCGGTGTTGTAGTTCGGTATGTCCGTTGCGTAAAGCAAGTGCCTGTTGGGCGAGATGTACAACAGGTTGGATATTATCGCGTCCGCGGCGGATATATCTGCGCGGTTAAAATTTGTATCGGAGAGTTTCAGTAGCCGAGAAGGAGGGGGAAGTTGAGGGAGATGCTCAACTTGACTCACACATATCTCGGAACTCTTTCGAGTTCGGGTCGGTCAGCCACGTTTTCAAGAGGTACTCGTACTGAAGACCCATCAGAGAACCGTGTTAGTGAGGGAAGACGTAAAATCGATGTCCCACAGTGTCACTCACACCGCTGTCTGCATTGCCACCAATAGCAAGACTATCTAACGAGGCGAGAAGGACCTCACAGTTAGTCCGAGAAAGCTCACGACATGAGAACGCAAGGACTTACTGCTCACGGGCCTGAACGTCTCACCGTCCCAGAACGTCGGCCAGAGGTTATTCTCCAAACGAGACTCGGCTAATCGGTCCTTTAGGCGCTCAACCTTTTTCCCGTGAATTAAAAATAGGTCCGGTGAAGTCAAGAAAGGTGTGAAGAATACTCCTCATCAGCTAGGTGTTTGAACTGATGCGGCGGTATAAAGCACGAGCCAAGGTAGGTTACGTACGCGATCCCGATAGACCCTCTTCCCCGTAAATTTCGCAAGCGTTAAAAACTCCAACCCGAAAGAAGCGGTTTCTGAGAAAGCGCTTCGGCGTGCTTTGGGCCCTGGTTTAGGTTTCTTTCTGTCGTCGGAGGAGTCGAATTGGACGGAAAATCTCAGTCCCAGATTGTACGGTATATCAGCATGGTCGACGTACCCCGCGAAGTCAACGCTGAAACTTGGTAAACCTGACTGAGTTTGGAAAGCGGGTAAGAGGATTTGAGCTAATTCGTCCGCGCGAGTGAGGAAGATCTTGTCCGAAGTCAAGGTGTATGCCGAAAGAAAGCCACCGAGGTAGCGAATGGTCGTTTCAAAAAATGGTATTTCTGGGGAGTTTGCGCTCTGTCGAGGAGGTTAGAGACTTGAAAGGGCGGGAGCTTTGAACGAGCACTCACGTCAAATGGTCGGGAGAAGCGCAATTTCGTGACGTGCTCCAGCGCCCTTTTGTACTCTGGTTTGAGCTCCATCAAGAGGATCGTATCTATCGAGTCGATGATAGACACTCCCCATCCATTGAAGCTAAATTTTGAGATGCCGTCAGCCTTTTGGCACCCCGCGACGATCGCCAAGCCGACTCACTTGTTTGAACCCTTTTTCGAAACCGGTGAGAGCTCATCTTGACCGAAAGCCGACTGTTCGTACGCGTGGTAAGAGCTTAAGAACGCTTGTTTGACTCGTTCCGCACGACCGGGCCATGTGTCGTTCACGTTCGAGAAACCGTGCCCATCATGTTCGAACGAATCTTCATCACTTGACGTGTTTGAACCTGAGGAACGCCACCAACGAACGAAGATGATGATGAAAAGAGAGAGGACGAACAATCTAATTTGGCGGGGTGACAGGCGTTGCTGGGAATGCATTGACTGCGCACGCAAGCGCCTCCCCGGGGTAGAGAGAGAGAAGGTGAGAAGTTCCGGAAGTGCTGGTGTGGCTGGATGTTTGGCTTAATTTTCTGAAAATGTTCCCACGCCATTCCTTGGCCATCGCCCTATCCGGACATTCCCTTTTCGTCCCCACTATGATCCTTACAACGGATCTAGGCCCTGCTAAAAACCTTCCCAAATTTGAGCCCTAAATGCCGATCATATAAGATACAGAGAATACCGATGCATTCCTTTTTCGCGTCGTCTCGATTCTAGAACGCATTCAATATTTTATTGCCATTGCTTTGCAGGGCCCGGAAGGTATCGCGTCTTACTAAGTTTTACACTTCTGCAGATTTGAGAATACAACGAGGAAACCGACTTCAATTCCAACAGTTCAGATCTCTAGTTTGAGAAGATCGGGGCGACATGCAGTGTCAATGAGGATATGGCCTCACGTCTGCAGCACAGTCCGTTGCAATATACCGCCTCCATGGCATGATAAGAAGGTAAGAGATTTGTGAGTCATCAATCTTGACTCCTTCCAACCCGGTCCTGGTCCTGAGGGTGAACCTTTCCATCCTACATAAAGCTCCTTCGATTGATAGCGTAGCATGTCCGACAAAAGGCAAAACTTCGCCATTCCCTCATTAGCTCGTATAGACGATCCACCCGATTTAACAGCTCAAGATGATAACAGACGCGACCTGGACGAGACAGATCTAGACCATGTTTCCTATCCTTATGTAAGGGCCCTCTTCCGACTCCACCCCTGGGATCAGAGGTCAGAGTATACGCCTATGCGTTTGACACCCGTCTGAAATTCACGTTTCCACGACTAGTAATTTAGTAACTCAAAAGCGGGGAAGTTTTCTCAAGTAGTAAAGATCGGGAGCAAAACCCTTCTCTTCGGTCTTCTCGTGTGGGTGGGTGTCCCCCCCCCCCCAGCCTCGTCTTCTTCCGACCGACGCGGTGAGCCGCGTTCGTTAGCTCCTGACCACCCAGCCCACTGGCACCCGCGTGAACATATTACCCGGCCGATTTATTCTACCTCCATATCGCATCCTTTCTATTTCAACGCTCCTCTGTGGCATTGTGGCAACGGCTTTGGGTGCGGTAGGCCGAACCGACCCTTCCACGTGGATTACTATTACAGGGAGCGGGATACTGGCAATAATGTGAAAGAAATCAATTTGGAACTTATGTTACTAAGATGTTTCATGGTATTTCGATCCAATAGCCTCTTTCTCCTGAAGGCACATCGTGACAATTTTCCTGGTTTCGCTCCATGTCTGACCGATTACAAGGCGATATTCGGGGTCTCAGCTGTCTAGTATTGTATTCGGAGTATCATATCCTGAGCTTATGATGGACTTGATAGCATGTCCCCTAGTCCAACTAGGTATGCATCAAGCCAGCTCCAGATGCGAGGCTATGCTAATTGTATGCCGCGCCCCTCCAGGGATATCACACGCACCCGTTATTCTTACCATCAGCGAATTCTGCCCTATCACGAAGCAGCTCGAAGCCTGGAGGGAGACCGTTTTCAATGCGCTTGTCTTTGACGGATTGACCGGCATCGCAACTTGGATATGGGGACCCACTGACATCTTTCAGAAGCAGAAACACATATCAAAGAAAGGCCTTAACCCTATCTCTACAGTTGTTAGAGATGAAGTCATCATCTTGGTACCTCGGTTTATGATGCTGCTCTGGGGCTTCCCAGTCGGCGGATCGCTGGTGGGTTAGGCCACTACATCTTGTACAACAAGCCCGGGCAGCAGAAACTACTTTTAACCCAGATTCCATATATTATCTGCTCCATTGCAGTTAATGCGACCCTTCATAGCCGGTGCCTGCCGCAAAGCTGCACCTTCCCAATCCTCTTTAGAACTTTTGGGGCGATTTATGACCTTTTGTGGGATGATTCCTTGATTAGATTTCCGAGTCCGTGGAAGGTGTAGGCCAGACCCTGACGCATGAGTACTTTTGGAATCCAGAACGACTTATAATTGATTTTTGGACCGTGTTTACTCCTATGTCGCAGAATCTTTGGCGGTGACTGGGTCCGACCGTGGACGCAAGCCATCGGAACTATGTTTACATGGCCAACTATCTCGATCCTCTCATCAAGCCACTCCGATATCCATGTTTCGCCCTAACCATTCCTCAGTTCTCGCTACTAGTCTTTCTCTCATCCCTTTCCCGAGCTCCTCCATATTCCGGATAACCATTCAAGATATACTACAAGGCTCACTCATAAGCTCGTGAAGGCCACTCACATGTCACCAAAACTCCGACCATAATTGTAATGCAGTTTAATCGCTCAGTCTACCAGGATAATCCTAAGGACTATGCGGTGCTTTCAACATGACTTGGGGATGATGACCTAAGAAGCAGGCCAAAGCACTACATTTGTCGGTGGTGTCGAACTCGAAACACGAGGTAGCCTCGTTGCCCAAGACTGTGTACGTATTCTAGAGCATTTGTGCTGCAATATTAGAGCCGATGTGAGACCTTTTGCCTCATGTCGTCGCCGCGGCCTGCTGGCAATAATCCCTCCATCGCCCCAATCGCAGTATAAGAGAAGAGCCGGAGTTTTCTCGTCAACAAACCACCAACCACGACTCCCTCCAAACCAGCAATCAACCTTGAGAACTTGAAGGGACCCGAGGAGGCTGAGCGTTCGTCCATCCTACATAAGCTCCTTCGAATTCCACAACGATCCACTGTTTCTCCTCGAGCGAGTCCCCCTCAGCACAGAGGCACAGTCTCGTTACTCCCATATTTGGTCATATCGAAGATCCAGCCGATTTGCAGCTTAAGACATAACGAGCGCCACATGGACCAGACGGACCCAGAAAATCGTTTCTTTTCTTATATCAGGACACTTTTCCGGCTTCTCCCTATGGATCAAATGTAAGCGCTTATGCCTATGCCTTTGACAACGTCTGAATTCAACGCCCTCGGGACTACTCCAGTAGATCAGGAGCCGGGAATCCTACCTCCGGAATGAAAATTGAGTTTAAAACACTTCTGTTCTGTCCGATCTTCGTGGTGGGTATCCCACCCAGTCTGATCTTCCTCCGACCGACGAGGTGAGCGGATCGTAGCTCCTGATCATCAACTCATTGACCTAGCGAAAAAAGACTACCGGGTAGATTTATCCTGTCTCCATATCGCATCGTTTTCTTTGTAGTGCTCCTCTGTGCCATGGTAGCCGCCGCTTTGGGGGCGGTAGGCCGAACCGGCCCTTCCATGTGGGTTGGTATTGTAGGAAGCGGGATACTGGGATTAATGTAAGGAATATGAATTTAGAACTTTTGTTACCAGAATGCTTCATGGTATTTCTATTCAATAGCCTCTTTTTCCTGAAAGAACATCGTGACGATTTCCCTGATTTCGCTCCGTGGTTTTTCGACACCGACTGCAAGGCAATATGCGGGGTCGCAGGTATTTAGTATTTTATTTAAAACTTCATCTCTTACTTATAATGGGTTCCATAGTATTGCTTTTATTCCAACTAGGTATCGATCGAGCTGGTTCCGGCTGCGAGTGGATGTTGACTGTCCACCGCACCCCTCCAGGGATAACACGCCTACCCGCCATTCTTTACCTTGACGGGTTATATAGTCCCAGATCGAGATTGGACTGGAAGGATAATTTGCTCTTTTCGCTGGTGGTTTCTGGCGAGATCGCTCTTCCATTACGATTGGCTTGGGCAGTCCTCAAGTCAGGGCAACCCCAAAACCCTCTTTCTACCCTCCTTATAGAGGAAATCCTAGCTTTGGGATCTCATTTTGCTGGCGCGCTGTTTGTGTATTTGGAAAGTAGGATCGATTCAGCGGTAAGTTCGGCCGCTATGTCTTGTGCGACATGTCCGGGCTACAGAAAGAGCTTTTTATCTAGGTTCCATTTCTAGCCTTGGCAGTTGTGATAGAATCAAGCTTCTGCGCTGTAAGAAACTTGGCGAGATGTCTAGGTTAACTCTGATAACCCTGCCTTTCGCTCCAGACGCTTTTCCTTGTCGACTTCCTTGAGTGCCGATTCGAGGATACCTTCGCCAGAGCCGCAGCAAGCTACAAGCGTACTTTTGGAATCCAGGATGACTTTTAATCGCTATTTGAACTGTGTTTACTCCCTTGGCGCGGAATTTCAGGCCGCGACTGTGTGTGACCTACGTGGTTGGTGCAGAGTGCTCCGCACCGTCGATTTTGTTTCGAAATTCACGCATCGTGCACTCTCTAATAAATGAAGGAAGTTTGACCAAAACAACATTTTTAGGCAGACAGTAGAGTGAATGAGTCAGATATTGGCTCAGCAGAGCCGGATTCTACGTAGCAGAAGGAGTTGGACTTGACTTCCTATTGAAGTGAAATGGACGTACTACATTGTGTATGAGTTCCCACCCTTGGCGCCGCGTTTGGTTTTGGCTAGCTGACAAAGCATCGCTTGAACGTTCGATGTCGGTTCGAGACCTTGCACTATGGCTCTCCATTGCAAGACAGAAGCGCGAAGCGCTGGTAAGAATACGAACATACATACTAGCACATAAATCGAGGGAGAACAATACTGAAACTGTGCGGGACGCATAAATGTGTGTGCCTATCATGGCAGAGTAGACATCGGGTTGTGGTAATCTCGCTATATACTACAATTTGACGCCCTTATATTGCTAGTGACAACATAGCACAGTACATAGGAAATGAGTGTTTATGTAGTTTCCATCAAGAAGGGAAGGGGAAAGCAATCAGGCTTGGCGGTTCGGGTGTTACCGCCGGGATCCGGCAATTGCTCCTTTCAAGATACCCGAAGGAACCCGGATCACGGGCAGTGTGTACTCCGGGCCGAACTCCCACCTGCCCACTCACTTCACCCGCTAAACGTGAGCGTTGATAGGAGTGTGTAAAAGGGTGCCATGCGTAGCAAGGTGGATTTATTCCGAGGAGAGTGGGTTTTGCTGGTGGAGGTTGTCCAAGAGAAGCAATCGAGGGTGGAGGTTATGTAAGTGGAGGGTCCATGTGGGGGACCGGGGGCCTTGAAGAGTTAGGATTAGCATCGAGTGAGAGTGTAATACCACAGTTCTCCTGTAGGCGGCCTCGAGGGTTATAATATGCCCTATCGGTGTTGTAATGCCGTGTCAATGCATGATTGCAAGGCGTCGACGAAGCCCACAGAGGGAGTGCATCGATATTACTCCGAAGAACGCGTGCCTTGTTCGCAGAGATCTTCGCCTCGACAAGGGACGCGGGCCGCCTTCCCTCTTGGCTGTGAACTATTTGCGGACGCAGCAGGAGAACAGGCTCGTCTTGGCCATTGTGTGTATGATGTCATGGATTGTTAAGCGATGCCAAGGGAGATAGAGTAAGCACCCACTAATCATGCCACGAGCGGGCGCAGCGTCTGTCCAAATGTGGGTTGGGTTGCCGAAGGGATGCCGAGTCGATGACGCGCGGGACGTTTGTCGTTTCTCGGTGCAGTGTCTCCCGAGACGGACGAGAGTCAGCCTACGTAGTCGCGCGCTTCCAATACGGGGCATAATTAGCGAGGGAGGTGGAACCGAGATTCAAGGCGGCCGCGAGTCTAATAATATTCGCTGTAAGCGTGCGATGGAGTGGATGAGGTCGAGGTTGTTGTGGGTTCCACATTCGGCTGGCTCTCCGCTGACACATACCCTGAATGTCAAAATCACTTCTGTCCATACCCGCCGGCCACCTGCGTCCCCCAGACTACACTTATAAAAAGGATGCCACAAAAATGCTCAGGTCCCAATTCCCCGTCAGACTCGTCCCTTCTCCCTTTCTCAACACCAACAGCAGCGTCGTCGCAGTCCTCTACACCGAGCGATCCCGACGTTTTAATCTCGACTAGAGGCCGACATCGCAATATCTCCTAGAGGAAAACCCCAACTAGACCAAACCCTTTATCACACTCACACAACTCAACGATGTCCTCTTCGGACTTGGACCTCGAAAAACAGCGCTCGGCTCCAAAACCGGGCGGAATCCCACTCGACTCCCGAGTCGACACTCTGCAACTCCCATCCATCGACTCGCCCTACAACCGGAGCAGCATCGCAGACGAACTCACCGTCGTCGAAAGCCACGGCAGCCGTGCCAACGATAACGGCCAGAGCGATCTCGTCGACGCGCCCGGCGAACCGAAATTGGACGAAAAAACCGAACACAATCCGTACCTCGTCAAATGGGACGGACCTGACGATCCTGAAAATCCAAA
>KN823101.1:29933-84193 GCA_000827465.1 Tulasnella calospora MUT 4182
GCCCTCTTCGCTGGCCTGTGCTTCTTCCTCGTCTTGTTTACCATCCCCGAAACCTACGCCCCAGTGATCCACTCCAAGAAAGCCGCCAGGAGGAGACAGGAAACCGGCGATCAAGCTTACTTTTCCGAATTGGAAGCGCAGGATTTGCATTGGAAGCAGAGGATGGAGAACGTTTTGGGAAGGCCGTTCAAGGTTTTGTTCCGGGAGCCCATGTTGATCGCCCTCACGCTTTACATGAGTGTAAGTTTTTTTTCCCCTGGTTGGGTTCCCCCACTGCGGGGGTTTTTTTTGGTTCTGACATTTTGTTTACTTTTCGACCAGTTCGTCTACGGCTGCGTCTACCTCCTCTTCGAAGCCTACCCCATCGTCTTCACGCTCGGCCACCACCTCAACGCCGGCGAAAGCGGATTGATGTTCATTCCGCTCTTCTCCGGAGGCGTCCTTGGCGTCATCATCGTAAGTCTCCCCTCCCTCCCCATCCCCCCTCCTCATTCTAACCTCCCATTTTCCTCTCTCGCAGTACCTCATCTACTTCAACCCTCTGTACGAAGCTCAAATCGCCAAATACGCTCCAAGGATGGTACCCCCGGAACAACGCCTCTTGCCAGCGTTCTACGGCGGTCCGCTCCTGATGATCTCGTTCTTGTGGTTCGGATGGACCAGCTACCCCAGCATCCCCCTCTGGGCTCCCTTGATGAGCGGGTTGCCCATGGGTCTCAGTGTGGTGTTCATCTTCGTACGTCTCCTCCCCGTTCCTTCCCCTCCACCCCCTTTTGCTAACCGACTTTTTTCGTTCCTCTCGTAGCTTGCCCTGTTCAACTACATCATCGACGCGTACTTGATGGTCGCCGCCTCCGCACTCGCTTCCAGCACCGTCGTCCGATCGGCCTTCGGAGCTGGGTTCCCCTTGTTCTCCACCCAGATGTACGAGAAGCTGAACCCGAGATGGGCGTCGACCCTTTTGGCGGGCTTGGCGCTCTTGTTGCTCCCCATCCCGTTCATTCTGTACCGCTACGGCGCGCATATCAGGAGGACGAGCAAGTACGCTCCTACGTTCGACTAAAGTGGGAGAGAGAGATGGTTGTGTTTGGTGTTCGGTGCTTTTTTTTTCGATGATGGACTCTTCGGTTTCTTAACTTATCATTTCATTCTTGATGTCGCATATCTCGCATCTGCCTCATTTCGCCATCGACCTCTTCTTCGTTTATTACTTCTATAACCCCTTCTACTAATGCCCTTCCTCCCCCTCCCCCTTCCCCAATGTTGCCTTCGCAATGCAACCTCCCAAAACATTCATTCCACCCCCCTTTTTTTCCCAAACAAGAAAAAATCATGTAGCATTTACGTAGTTAGACGAAAACGGAAAAAAATCTCACGTTGTTGGATATCTAGCAATATTGTGTGCCCTTTGCCTTGGTTTCTCGGTCCGAGAAAAGATATTTGGAGTGGCTGTCGCCAAGTTGACATCGAAGGGAGGATCGGTCATCGTCGACTGGCACCGTAGGACTTAGCTCGGCTGGTCAAAGCGTTTCGGTGATGCAAAGGTGGAACATGAGGGCCACAGGAGGGATGAACGCGGATGGCACCTCTCTGATCCCCGGGGCCTGGCTTGGGCTAACGAGGTATGTCAAAGATCTGCCTTTGTTACTCCAACCTTTTGATTCAAATCGGGCTTTTAAGCACTTGGTGGCGACATGTGCTTCCCTGCATCTAACCTCGTTTGGGTGCCCTATATCTCGATCGAGGGGCATCCGCGATCGATCACTCGCCCTAGCTTTGAATTTATTTCTTAGCAACATCAGGCTTGCTACACAGGGTATATTTTATACCGGCATAAGATATCGAAGGCTTGAAATTTGACTTGCGTGAATGCCATGCTCCACTACGCGCCCGATTTCCCTAATATGGCCAAACCCCGTGGCCACGCAGCCTCTCGCTCGCGTCGCGTATAAAGCGGATGCACGACGAATTGGCCAGCTCGTCAACACAGATACCATGTCACCACTACCCCTCGTCCCCTCCTCTTCTGGCTCAAATATGAAGCTGTCCACTCTTTGCCTTCTTTCTTTCGCCAATTTCCTCCCATACGTCTTTGCAGCCTCCGCACCGCATGGGCTGGATGGCTACATCGTATTTCCGACTGGAGGGTATTGGATCGTTACGGAGTAAGTTCTTGTTAAAGTGATATTCACGGCTTTGCTCGGCTCTAACGCAATCGTCGTTCACCTACACAAGGATAGGAGCCACCAGGACCTCTTCTTCTAGTACGCCCCGGCGTTACTAATGGAACTATCCGCGACGTCTACTGCAAAGCAGTGTCCCGGCGTGTCTAGTTCAGTCGAAGCCTAAACAGCAAGTGTCTATCTCCCTCTCCTTGAAAGAGTTTCTCCCCGATGAGCTTTTCGGGTTGTATGGGATTTTCGTTTATATGCCTGTACCGTTACCGTTAGCCATGCTTTATTTATGTCGGTTGCTGCCGCTTGGCTTCACTGGAATTATAGGCTGTCGATCCTCGCACCTGATTTCGAAATCTGCACTCGAGGTGGTCGCATAGGAGCTGGAGGTTGATCGACACAAGAGGACAGGCAAGAGCGGCGTCAGTGTATCTGAATTGTTGAGTCCTCCGAGTCTCCCGATTCATTCCAAGCTACTACGCGGGCCGCTAGGAGACGCTCTCCGAGAAACAATCTAGACGTTCGATTGTCCTCGAAAGCGTTCTTCGCTCGCACCGGTTCTCAAGTCAGTCCAGCTTCGAAGGAATGTACGGCTAACGGGTTGATTACTGGCTCTTCGCCCGTCACCGTATTTGCATTTGCTTTCGCAATGACTCCCCCGCAGCTTCACCTCTTCCCAAAGCACCTAACGCTTTTGGCAGCTGGAAGTGGAAACTCGGTTGACGGGAAGAGTTTGACTTAGTAAGTCTACACACTCATTCGGATTTTCCCAACTTTGGCTTCGCGATCCTAAAGCATTCCTTCCACCCCTTCCAAAAGGAGCGCGTAGCATTAAGCAGTGATCCAAACAAAGGTCGCACGTTTATGGATCAAGTAATGCGTTCTACGGTTGATTCTCTGGACGGAAAAGGATATTAGGGCGGCTTTTGCCAAGACGACTCGAACATGCCGAAAAGGAGGAGGATCGGTCATTGTAGACAGAAGCCGTAGGATTTACTCTGGGTAATCGGTGGGTTTCGGTGGGTATTCGTCCCGTAAAGCTCTCCGAGAGATCAGTGGTCGGGACGCCTGCCTTTTTCTTGGCATAGCCTCGGCTGACCAAAGAGTCCGTGATCTACCTTTGTTTCTACTGCGTTGCGCGTGTACTTAGTGCGGCCTATTGGAGCTTTGGGGGCTGAAGGAGATGGGACGTCCCTGTAATCTAACCTCGTTCGGACTATCTCAATAGAGGGACATCCGTGGTCGGTCCTTCGCCCACTGCATGATTGAGGGAATGCCTTGACATTTCTTGGCAACGCGATACACAATATAAATTAGCGGCATAAAAAAAGAAGGCTCAATAAACTTACTTTCCTAGAATGCCGTACTTGACTACGCGCCCGATTTCCCAAATAAGGAAATACCTGGAGTCTCGCTCCGGTATAAAGCGAGTGAATGAACCGGCCATCTCGTCTCCTCATCGAACTGTCCTCTGATCGTATCAATCACTGTCCTTCCCCTCTCTCCTTCAAACATGAAGCTATCCACTCTCTGCCTGTTCTCTCTCGCTAGTTTCCTCCCATCCATTTCTGCAGCCCCCGCGCCTGCTGACGTTTCCGACTTGACACTCAAGAAAGAAACTATAATCAAGCGCGCCGGCGGCGAAATCAATTATCTTACCGACTGCCGCCGTGTTGATTACGATAATAACGTCGACTATCCGGCTTCGTACATGGCGTGGTACTCGGACCTCGAATGGTCTTTGAACAATAATCATCTCCCCGACGCCCTTTCAAGCGAGTATCGTGACTGGGCCAACGGAGGTAAGGATTGGTTTTGATTTCCAGAGAGTGCTCATGTGCATCGATTTTGTTTTGTGGACTAATTCCTTCTCTACCCTCCCTTTCTTTCATCCTCTTCGCGAACCCGTATCGAGAGTAATGCTGCGAGCCTGTCCTACACCGCGTGGGCTGGAACGCTCCTGCGCACCTCCGATTGGAAGACCTTCGATTGCTACAAAGTAAGCATTTACTGGAACTCATATGCCCTGCTGTCTTGGCTCTGATCCACGTGTCGCTCGTCTATAATAGGATAACGGGCGAGACCTCTTCCTCTGGTACGCCGACGACGGCGTTCCCGATGGAACTACTCGCAACATCGAATGCAAGGCAAAGTACTGGTGTGTCCCTCGAGCCTAACTAGGACTAAAGTCTGGGCGGTGGTCTTCGTCTTTCTGGTGGATATTTGCTTACGATGCACGTTCGAGTTGCATGGTCCTCTGTTGATATTCGTACCTGTACCGTTGGCCATTCTCTCCTAAATATTTATGTCGGCTTTCTGCAGCTGGACTTAGACGGATTTATAAGCTGTCAATTCTCGTACCCCATTTTCGAAATCCACACTCAGGTATCAATCGACACAATGTCGACGGGGGAGAGGGGCCTCAGTGCATCTATAGTGCTGGCACCCCGGGTCTCCCGTTTCATTCCAGGTTACTACGTGAACCGCTATTGGGGCTCTCCGAGAAACGAGATAGCGGTTCGACTATCCTCGAATGCGTTTTTCACTCGCACCAGCTCCCACATTGGTCCAGCTGCGAAGCAACATACGGCTAGCGTGTTGATGGCCGCTCCTTCGTCTCTCACCCCGTTTACATTTGCTCTCGCCCCGAGTTTCCCATAAATCCCTCTCTTTACAGAGCTCGTAAATCCTGGTGGCTGGACAACGGAAACTCGGTTGATAGACAGGAGTTATTTTTCTACCGCCATTCGTCGAATTACCCCCTACTTTTGTCTTCTCAATCCCTATGCATTCATTCCACCCCTTTTCAAAGCAAAACCATGTGCGGTTTATGTAGTTTTAAGGGTAAAAATTTTACGCTCTTGGATTTAGCGATGTGTTCTACACTTGAGTCTCCGTACCGGGAAGGGAAATGGGGGCGGCTTTTGCCTCTGACGGATAAGTGGCTTGGGCACCTGTTTACCTCCTGGTATAGCCTGTACAACTAAAGAGTCTGCATCTATCTTTGTTTCTAATGCGTTGAACGAGCGTCTAGTGTCCCCTAAGGGTGTTTTGTAGCTAAAAGGGATGGGGATTTCCTGTAATCTAACCTCGCCCGGACTACCCAGATAGCTTAAAACTTCTTGGCAGCGTGCTATACAGTATATCCTAGCGGCATAAAATATCGAAGTTCCAACAGACTTCCTTTCCGAGAATGCCGTACTCGACACGCGCCCGATTTCCCAAATAAGGAGATACCCGCAGTCTCGTGTCATGATCATCCCATTAATCTTTACTATTGTACTGATTTCTCGACACTGGCATCCGTTTCTAAATACGTTACATTTGGACTGCGAGAGAACGAAAAATTTGACTGCTGGAAAGGTACTGCTTCTTGCTTCGATGGGAGGGGAGACGGTGTGGGGCAGGATTCGCTAAAGAGATCTTAAAGCGCAAAAGAAAGAGAATCAGTTGAGGGTGATTGTCAATCAAAACTGTGTGCTACGTTTAGTTAATAATACGTTTAAACGTATATTGAGTACTTTAACGGATACACTATTAAGACAATTCTCTGCTTGTTACCCTCCAGTGGGACAGCAACGTAGACGACAGACATATATGGCACCACTAGAGCGTATTGTGAATTTGGGTAGTCCGTTACTTGATGCTAAGATCGTTTGAGCAACCTCGATGGAGGGATATCCTCCACGTGCCTGCACAATTTTAGGGGGAGCGTTCGATTTTCTTGGCGGTGTCACGGTGGTAATCAATATGTATCCAACGGCATAGAATATCGAAGATTCAATAGAGTTCCCATTCGTGGTAATGCCGCTCCGTAATACGCGCCCGATTCCTAAAAAAGGAAATACCTGGGGACCCACCCGCTTATATACGGGCGGAGCTCTTTGCGAATCATCCAGTCTCCATCACCCTTCCCGCAGACGCTCCTATCTCTTAGCATGAAGCTCTCCACTCTCTACTTTGCTTCATTACTCTTGCCCCCTTCGTTTGTGGCAGCGGCCGAACATAATTTCCTTGCCAACTGCGTTCGCAGAAATATTTACGACGATGGTGATAGATATGACGCGTCCTATATGGCATGGTATGAGAACCCAAACTTGGCTCTGGGTAATCACATGATTCCAAACTCGCTTTCGAACGAATACCGAGATTGGTCCACCGGAGGTAAGCGACCTCAACCGATGGCTAAAGAGTGTTTGGCGCCCTAAGAGTAGTAATCGTTCTTTACCATTTAAAGGTCAATGGCTCCACTGGGAAGGACAACAGCACAACATCTACTTCCCTGCCTCTGGGGTTACCATTCAGACCAATATCCAAGCGGGCGCCCGAGACCGAGTCCATGGTGCATGGGCTGGATCGCTCCAACGTACCTCCGACGGGAGGACATTCCAGTGCTATCGGGTAGGTTTTTTTCAGTAATAACATGCATACTGGCGGAGTTCTGACGCAGTGAACGTTCAACAGGACAATGATTCTATCCTCTTCGACAAGGACCCTCCTGTTCCCGATGGGACCGATCGCGGAATTACTGTAGCAAGATTTACTGGTGTGTCTGAGTATATCTTGTTTCGAGGACTACCGTAGTCATATAGGCTTATCGTAAACTACGGCTCACTGAATCGCAAGGGTTTTGGTCACGCCCATGGGTCGATGGAACCCACTTCCGAATCTCCACGCTCCTGCCGTGTGTCTAATGCCCGCCGAAAGTTTTTCCTTGGCTGAGGAGGCAACAAAGGTTGCATTACCCCCAAATCACATGGAAAGCATCTCAACAGCGTTCAACCGCGCAAATTAGGCATTTGAGGATACCTATTGAGCTGGCGAGGAAACGACTTTCATAATAATAAAGTCTTCCAACCAGTCCAAGACAGACTAGTTATCACGGTGACGCATTGGGATACCTGGGTCATCAAACCCTCATAAAAGGCTGCTCTTCAGGCCAAGAAAGAACTCAAATAACCTTTGATCCCTATGGAATCATCTGTGCCACTCTTTCTCACTCAAGTCCCTCAGGGTCGTCTGTGGTAATTTAGGGTCCCCTTTTCGGACGGCATTTGCAGGCTCGCAACCAGCCAGAACTGAATCCAAGATACACAATATCGCTAAATTTAGACGGCTGTTAATTGCTTGTCCCTTATATTAATACCTCCAAGTGGCAGCATAATCTCACGCAAATTTCTTATTTGCCTGGAGTTTGAAGCGCCCTCGACCATATAAATCGGAAAGATTCATCTTTGTCTCTTTCGCTCACTGTATTCTACTCCCTTACTCAACACACCCTCCCTTGCAATCTCACTTTCTCAAGATGAGACTCTTCGCTCTTTTCTTTGCATTTCTTGCCTTGATCCCTTCCTTTATTTTTGCGGCTACGGTCCCCCATATCGCCCCTCGCAATGAGACTCATGTCAAGCGAAGCGGAGAAGTAAATTATCTGGCCAACTGCGTTTATACGGGCCTGGTCAGAGGGGAGGGATACTACCTCGCTTCGTACATGGCATGGTATTCGAACGTCGACAACTCTTTGAATTTGCAGGTACGGTCGCTAAACGAATCTTGAGTACACACGAATGACACTCGCGATCCGATGCTCGTCTTAATAGCTACCAGATTCCCTTTCCAACCAATACCGGAACGGAGGTGAGCCTTACATATTGCAGGGAGCACACTTTCTGAAACGAACCTATGTAAATCTTGAAGCCAACTATATTGTCTGGGAGGGCACCCAGCAAAACATTTACTTCGCCGACTCTGGAGTAACGGTCCAAACACATATCGATGCCGACGCTCAGAGCCGGGCCTTTACCGCCTGGGCTGGATGGGCTCAGCGCACTTCCGACTGGAAGGTTTTCAACTGCTATAAGGTATATATATACACACATGAATCCTGACAGAACCTTCAGAATGGCCGGTGCTGATAGGGTTGTTCTTTTCAATAGGATAATCAACGCGCTCTCTTCACGAAGTACCATATCGAAGAAGGTAGTACTGTTGAGTTTTCCAGTTATAGTATCTCTTGCTATGCTATGTACTGGTGTGTATAATACGCCCCGATATTATTTTCCCGCCTCTATAATGCGGGTGAGAGTACCATATCATGCACTCGAACTTCAAACTCCCATTAGCCTGTAACAGCTGGTTTCTGAACCTGGGCTTGGACGCTTCAAAGTTATGCCCAATGAAGTCAAACGTCTGACCCTGTCCCACGTGAGAACTCCAGTTCAGTTCCGCACTAGCGCTTTCCAAAAAGGATACGGACGTTACAAGCGTTACAGACGGAAGAATTTCATGACATTCCACCCGTACGTCGATACGTCCTTGGGGGTGACGGAAGTACAGATTCGTTACGTGGAGGTGGCCGCATCAGCCAGGGGTCCGATTTACGAAGCGGCATAAGATTTCGAAGCTGTGGACGACTTTTTCCCTGGGACCCACCCGTTCCCGCTGGGACTAGTCTCAGCACCTCGCGTTGGTCGCTACACTGCCGCGCTTAATTTGCATAAGCCAATAGAATCGATGTGGCGCGCGTGATGTAAGTTCGTGGTAGTGGCGGATTATTCAGTGCGAAGGCCGGTGCACAGCTTTGGGGCACGGAATGGAAAGATTTCGTTACTTTGCATTGTACTGGATTGAACATCCAGTCCAGATTACGTCCGTTGGGTCTGATGGCTCCTATCAATGGAAAAAAGAAGGTTCACCACGTGGCATCTATTGGGCGCTTCCTTGACGTGGATCCGTCCTGGGCACGGTAGCGGCATAACGACTGAATGTGGGAGGCTTGTGGGCGGCTTGCGCTGATGATTGTCCGGCAAATACGAACCCATCCAGATGTTTCCGGTACCGCCTTGGGATTTGTACACGGTCATCAAGCCAAGGCACGCCCCGTCGTTCCGCCGATATAAGTTGGCGAGTCTACAGTCGCTTTCCCGTTAGCATCGGTAACGACGCATCCCTTCTCTATCTTCAGGCCTTCACCACAACTCCTCTCTTTCATCATGAAGCTCTCCACTCTTTACCTCACCTCCTTCGCTTTTTTCCCTTCCTTCGCTTTTTCCGCCGCTGTTCCCGACATGGGTTCCCGCAACGAAACCCTTCACAAGCGTGGTGGTGAAGTGAACTACATTGCCAACTGTATAATGTATCAGAACACGTGGACCCCAGGAGACAGCTATCACGTTTCCCATCTGGCGTGGTATGCGAACAGCGACAACTCTCAGAATGGACAGGTGCAGTCTTCAGATGTATCATTGCTACGGAAGACAGGGCTGACACTCATAATCTGGTTGTCGTAATAACAGCAACCAGATTCGCTTTCGAACGAATACCGGGACTGGTCCAAAGGAGGTGAGCCTTAGATCCGGCTGCGAGCGTATATTTTGAAACAAACCTGTTTAAAAAACTTGAAGGCGAATGGCTTACCTGGCCAGGTACCCAGCAAAACCTCTACTTCGCCGACTCTGGTGTGACGGTTCAGACGCACATTGATGGCGACGCTCCAAGTAAAGCACTCTATACTGGGACAGGATGGGCGCAGCGCACCTCTGACGGGAAGGTGTTCAACTGCTTTAAGGTACTGCACTACTGCCCAAATACCTCCTTACATTATCCGTCTAATCCGTTAATCTTGATAATAGGACAATGGCCGCCAGCTCTTCCAAAAGTCAGTGTTTCCCCAGTCACTCGTCTGCAACTCAATGTACTGGTGTGTCTAAGTAGCCAGAACAGTACTCGTCTCCCTTCTCTCTCAATATATGGGGTTCTATAAGGGTTTCATGGGCGTTGAGATCACCTTGATATCGAAGTGGAGAGGGGGGAGCTAGATAAGGGTCTGTGCATGTCATGGGCTAGAACATGCGTGTGAATTTATTTGCTCACACTTCGGAACCCTGTTTCTGTATGGTGGGCCCCACATCCTCTGAAAGGGGCCGAAAGTCAATGAATCTTCAGGATCCAAAGTCAATTTAGGAAATTTGGGCGCCTCCGCTTGCTTCACGTTCTCATAAGCGCTGGATTCCTTGAAAGGGCGTTGGTGCTTGCGGCATAAGGTGCGAACAAGAATTGGTCGGCGGGCCGTTGCTGTTTGGATCCTTCGACACATGTCACCAAGCTTAGGCACTTGCTTCTATGCCGGTTTCAGATGTCCTTTCATTTGTCCCGCCGAGACAAGCAAAGTCTTCTGTCTTTAATGGAGAGCGGGGTCTCTGGTCTTTGTCCACATCGGTCAGGGTCGCTTGGGCCATATCCAAACTCGGACCTCCAAGGGCCTTCGTCATGATGCTCTCCACTCATTACGTCACCTCAAATCCCCGACCTCGCTCCTCACAACGAGGCTTTCGTCAAGCGAGACGGCGAAGTCAATCACCTTGTCAACTGTGTGAACAACGAGGTCTGGTCATACCACGTTTCCCACATGGAATGGTATGCGAATGTCAACAAATGCGTGAGCAGACAAGTTGTAAGGCTGTCTACGGCCTACACTCCTCTCCATCGACAAGCTAACCCCCTTCTCCCTATATTTTCGCAGACTCCGAAGTGACGATTCAGACGTACATTGACACCAACGCTCAAAGCCGCGCCTTTACTGCTTGGGCTAGGCGGGCACAACGCACGTCTGACTGGAAGTTTTTCAACTGTTACTTGTACAAGGTATCAAATTGAATTTGGCCAATCGTTCAGGGCGTCTGATTCTGACGAAATTTCGTGTAATTAGATAGCGACCGCTAGGCCTTTGATACCATTCAAGTAACGCCTCAAGGTGGTCAAACCCTCATATGCAAAGTTACTGGTGTGCATGAGGCTTTCGGGCCTAAAGCAGTGGCTGCTGAGATGATATTGTCAAGTCTCGGCCTTTCCCGGAGCGTATCCCAATGCTGGAATATTACGGGGTGATTGAGTCTACGTACCCCACGCCTAAGCAGAGCGCCGAACGGCGCTGTGTACCTGATTGGGTAGACTACCCGTGTAACTCGCTCCCACTGGGAGAGTTTTACCCGCGGATATCTACTCCTTCACAGTGTTTCCAAGTGCTGTCCTCGTATGCATTTAGACGACGAGCCTTTAGACGGAACTTACCGGTGATACAAACTCGAGCGTTGTTGACCCGTGCTAAAGAAAATGCTCATTCTGGAGTAGGGCGTCTAAAGTTGGGTAGCGTGGGCATGACGCGTAGTCGTATACATTCTTCTCTAGTCCCGGCTCGATCTCACATCCCGCCCGCTCCTTTTTGGATGATGTCGGTCAAGACTCGGAGAGTAAAGGAAACGAGCTCTTGACACAAAATTTCCAGGAAACTGCCGAGTGGGGAAGGTCGCTTACCTCCGCTAATGCTGGTTGACGTTTACGGTTAGTCTGGCAATTGAGAGGCTCAAACACCTTTCCACATTCCGCCTTAAAAACAGCTTCGAAGAAAAAGCACCACATGCATAGATTATAAATATACTATTCATTACAGACATAAAGGACGTGTATTACGAGGCACGGTCCGTTGCGCTTTGCGGCATAAGTTTTCGAAGTCCTCCTTTCCGATAGGAATACCCGGGGAACGCGCCCAAGCCTCTTGGATCTCATTTCAACCCAGCCGCCACGATTAATTCACAGAGGCAACAAGAGAAACTCATTACATAGCCACTGAATAAAATGGCTATGATCTTTCTGGTGAACCTCGCTCTCTCCTCGTCACTCATTCAAGTGCCTCTCCCAAGATGAAACTGTCCCCTCTTTACATCCTCCCGTTCGCTGCCATTCATTCCTTTGCTTCCGCTACTGCTGTTCCCGATCTCGCTCCTCGCAATGGCACTCTAGCAAAACGAGGTGGCGAAGTCAACTATCTTTGCTCCTGTTTCCGGCTGAATATCGCAGCCGGTCTACCGGGATATGTAGCTTCGTACATGGCTTGGTACTCGAATTCAGACAACTCATTGGCCAGGCAGCGTCCAGACTCGCTTTCTAGCGAATACAGAGACTGGTCTAATGGAGGTGAGGCCGCATCCAAAAGATGCATCCGTGACCGGTACCGACACTTGAGCACTGACCAACCGTACCTACTTTTTTATGAATAGGCAACACCATTAAATGGGAGGAAAAGCAACAAAACATATATTTCCCTGACTCGGGCGTTACCGTTCAGACGCATATCGACTCGGATGCCAACAAACGAGCCTTTACCACCTGGGCTGGGTGGGCCCAACGCACTTCCGACTGGAAGACGTTCAATTGCTACAGGGTGAGTACTTGGAAAGTCTGTAATATGAGACCCTTTGAGTGCTGATGGGATTATTTCTTCTATAGGATAACAGTCGCATAGTGTTTGTCTGGGATCCACCTGTCCCCGATGGGTCGAATCTTGGTATCAGCTGCTCGGCTGAGTATTGGTGTGTTTAAGGTTCTACCTAGAGCATTGTCGTGACACTAGGCTACAAGCTCCTGTACATGAGACATTGTCCAGTTAAGTAGCCCCTTGGGTCTGATTACATATAGCAACCCCCGCAACCCACAGCACGCCCATCGAAAATGACGTCAGCCGAGCAATCCAAGCGTGTCAGGGTCCCTACCTACAGAATCGTCACATCACTTTATGTGACCCGTCAGGGACGATGGCAACGCCCGACCGACAGGTCGTCGTTGAGACGGCGGCGCTGAGCGGGGGAGACAGACGCTCAATCTGCTTAAACCGCCGTCCCCGTGAGCCGGTGCCCTATGTCGGGTCCTATTAATTAAAAAAGTGCTGACGCGCCAAGCGCCCGGGAAGGCGTGGGGATCGAATGGTGGATCTAGAGGTTACTCCGCCCGGTGACCGGGGTCTTGACACATACATTACTGAGTTCTTGGTGCCTAAGAAGTATACTGAACGGCATAACATTTCGAAGATGATTTGTTTTCACGAGCCGACCCTTTGAAAATTAGCACACTTAAGACAAAGGTCAAAGCACTCTAGCTCTATAAGACAGTAGT
Organism: Tulasnella calospora MUT 4182; assembly: GCA_000827465.1. NCBI lineage: Eukaryota > Fungi > Basidiomycota > Agaricomycetes > Cantharellales > Tulasnellaceae > Tulasnella > Tulasnella calospora. Next base: position 43,055 of record KN823101.1, read on the forward strand.
TTTCGAGTTCTGGGAGTTGTAGAGGCTGCACTGCACGTTTCAGTTCTCGCACACCCCCATCCAAACCTTCCCTCCAAGCATGAAGCTCTCCGCTGTTTATGTCATATCACTTACCTTCTTTCCTTCATTCATTTACTCCGCCAATGTTCCTAAAGTCGCTCCCCGGAATGAGACTCTCGTCAAGCGAGGCGGAGAAGTAAATTATCTTGCCAATTGCCAGCGCACCAGCCTGTCCACTGGCTTGGACTACCACGCTTCATACATTACGTGGTACGCAGACGGTGATAGATCCGTATACGGGCCAAACGTAGGCTACGTACGCATTCTCCATTACCATCTCATTGCCTGAAGTTTTCTCCTTTCAGCGGATCCCAGACTCGATCTCGAACGAATATAGGGACTGGTCTAAAGGAGGTAGGCTGCACTCTGAGTATAACACCGTATCTCACCTCTTGACTCACTCTTTCTGAAATTGTCTAGGCGAGTACCTTCACTGGGAGGGGCAACAACAAAACATCTACTTTTCCGATTCCGGGGTCACTGTCCAGACACATATCGATTGGGATGCTCAAAGTCGAGACTTTACGGTATGGGCTGGGTGGGCCCAACGAACTTCCGATTGGAGAGTATTTAATTGCTTCAAGGTATGCTTCAGACGCGCTCGTGTCTGATCGCCCTGAATGAGTGATTGCCTCCAATAGGATAATGGTCGCCAGTTGTTCTATTGGAATCCTCCTGTTCCAGACGGGACCGATCGTGTGATATCCTGCCAGGCTATGTATTGGTGTGTTTAACAGCGTCTCTCAATACCTTTGCTAGCCATAGAAAAGCCTTTGGGATCGGATTTATGTGGTTATTTCGGGATCTTGCACCTCTTATACACGTATAGTGTGGGCTATAAATACATCGACGCTAGATTGCCTTTCGCGCCTGATGTCCTTCGTAGTTATTTGCGGCGATTGTATGCATTTGAAGGCCGCGCTATCGATTCCCGAAAGTTCATATACTGGGTGAAGCGTCCGCTTTGTTTGAGGAGCCTCCATACGCATCTTAGAGGTTGTACGTATTCTAATTAAGCGATAGATATACCCAGTCCGCGGGTAGTCGAGCCCACCCTTTCCACGGCCTACAATTGGCGCGTGGTTCATAAAGCAAACCCTTTTGGCATACAGACCTTGAGCGAATCTCAACACGCCGGGATCTTCATCTTAAAGGAACTGTAACGACGGATAATAAAATCTATATTTGAACGACTTCAGGTAATACAAAAAAGTGATAGAGACAAGACAAGTAGCTTTTCGGTTTCAACCATGGCGTTAGAGTCACCCAAAACCGCTTTCAATCTCAACCTCGCCGACCCTCTCGACACATTACGCTTAGGAAGAAGTGAGAGGAACGTGAGCCAAATCAGCTTCGTCTGTGGGTACACTGAGGATACGGATGGTGTTGGTGTGGCCCAATCCACCCTTCCAGCCTTGAACGGCGATGATGGTGTCTCCAGGCTTGATGATCCTCAGGTTCAATGCCTCCTTGAGACCGAAGCGAATACGGTTGTCGACCTATACAGAACGCTTAGAAAAGTGTAAGACGTAGTGAAGGAATACGGAGAACTTACATCCGTTTGCCACTGTGAAGATTGAATGCCTCTTGGCTCGGGGTACCACATCGGGTAAACACCACGGTGGAGATGGATTTGCCTCGAGGTTTGTTGGTTTCTGGTCACTGTATGTTCGGTTTGGAATTAGCCTTCGTGTAGAGATTCACTTCGCGAGGTAGGGACAACGCACCGGTGATGATAGGCACGCTTGGCCTGTACTTGGAGATCAAGCGAGAAGTGTTACCACTGGTACTGAGGACCACGATGGCACCAGCCCTCTGCTCCATAGCGGAGGCGACAGCAGCCATAGAGATGGTCTCAACGGTTCCAGTTGGCCTTGGAGTGGCCTCACGCAGTTCATCGTAGAGAGGCGGGTAGCAGAGAGCGGATTCGGCAAGTTGGCAGGTTTCAGCCATCATCAAGACGGATTGGATGGGATATGTTCCCTTGGCGGTTTCACCGGACAACATGACGCAGTCGGCACCGTCGAGAACAGCGTTGGCGACGTCGCTAACTTCAGCACGAGTTGGACGGGGGTTGTAAGTCATGGACTAGGACAGCGTCTCGTTAGGATCTATCCGCCATTACGTAGCGTCACAGTGTTTGAGCACTCACTTCGAGCATCTGAGTGGCGCAAATGACGGGCTTGCCAGCCATATTGCACTTGGCGATCATCATCTTCTGAGCCAAGAACACCTGACTGGCAGGGATTTCGATACCCAAGTCACCACGAGCGACCATGACACCATCCGTCTCCTTCAAGATTTCGTCAAAGTTGGCGACACCTTGCTCGTTTTCGATTTTGACGATAATCTTGATCGCAGCACCATCGGGGCCCAAAGTCTCGCGGATGTCGATGACGTCTTGGGCGCGACGGATGAACGAAGCGAAGATCATGTCGACGCCGTTCTTGACGCCGAATTGAAGATCCTTCTTGTCCTTGTCGGAAAGAGCGGGGAGGTCGACGGCGGTTTTGGGAAGGTTAACACCCTTTTTGGAGGAGAGAACACCGTTGTTCACGGCCTTGACGTGGACCTCACCCTTCTCTAGGTCGATAGCTGTGACGAGAAGGGACAGGATACCGTCATCGACATAGATGATCTTGCCGACATCGGTAACTTTAGGAAGATTCACCTATAAATCCGCGGTAATATTAGCACGGTGTCACAGTCTCCGGCGCCCGAGGCAGGACCAAAACCACGTACGTAGTCAACATACATGTACTTGTCATCACAAGTCTCGGTATATTGAGCATTCGTTGTGACGATGAATTCGTGACCCGCGGAGATTTTGATCTGTTCAGGAGTGGGTGATGCGTTAGGCGCCCACATGCGGAGCTTACGAACGGGGACTCACGTCCGCGCCATCCTTCATCAAACCGGTCCGAATCTCCGGTCCTTTCTATCCAAGTCAAGTCAAATCAGTGCCTCTGTCATGGGTTACAGGGGGTGCGATGCAACGAACAGTGTCGAGGGCGATGGCGACTGGTCGTCCCTTGGTCTCTGCGGAGATAACGTCATTGGTAAAGGCCTTCGGTGATTGATAAGAGACGCCCTTGGGTCGACTCACCCTTGATCATCTGGCGAGTGTTGTCGATGACACTCTGGTGATACTCGTATGAGCCATGAGAAAAGTTCATGCGGACTGCAACGTAGAAAGCGAAGAGTAACGGTTGTGTCCGTCAGCATGTCAGGAACGACGACGAAGGACATCAAGTCGACCGCACCAATGTTCATTCCGGCATCGCGAAGTTGGGCGAGCATAGGGACATTGTTGACTTTGGGACCTATGAGAGCCAACGTATTGTGATCAATGGTGCACGATCTTCGTTCTTCCGTAGACTCAACGAACCGATGGTTGCAATGATCGCGGTCTGAAAAGTTTGGTGATGAAAAATCCGTCAGAGAGAAGCGAACTTGAGCACCCTACGCGTCTACTTACCTTTCTGAGATACTTAGTATCAGCAGTTGGCTCTGGGAATGTTGTCAGCGATGACAACCATTGGACTCGCGACTTGACAGCATCGGGGTTGACGGTGGCCATGGTTAATAGAACTCAACAACGAGGTGATAAAGATGAAGAGGAGATGGGGACGGTCAGTGAAGGTCGTCAACACGTCGTGTAGTATGAGCTCTATATAGTGGCTCAACGGGTGAGTGGTGGAGATGAGTCCGAGGGGGAACCGGCCAGATCTGAAATTTCAATTTCGACCGTAATCGCGCGTCTCTCTTTCGTCCGCCCAACCCCGAGAAAGTATACCCCCGCCGAACGATGTACCACACGGACACCAAGTCAGTTACCTTGATGTGTCTAACACACGCCGTTATCGCAAATGCGATGGGATCACTCTGGGGCCGATTATCCGATGCATCTGGGGAGCTTGAGTACACTGGGGAACAACAACGTGCGCGCCCCTATAAGCGACTTTCCGCCGGCCTCGCCGACCTAGGGACCCCCTGTGAGCAACACCGACTGACACAGGAGTGGGAACCGCCAAGTGTCTAGCTGATGCTCATCGCGATATCGGTAAGCTATGAGAACAAAGAGCTCTCACTTGGGGCGCTCACTGTCGAAACAAAAAAACTCGACGCGTCTATTGCGAGTTGGCTAAGTACTCTACAAAGGAAGGTGGATAGCATGCAGACTTCGGAACGACAAAGTCAAACCTGACGCTGGACTCGCATTCCTCATCTGTATGAAACCCACTCGGTCGCGGTCCCGCGGAAGTAGGACTTCTTTCCCGGCCTGGGGTGATGTCTCGGAAGATTGCCGTCTCCCGCACCACGGAGGTCTGAACGTTCACGGCTTATTTCCCCCGATCAACAAACCCGGCTGCCCATCCATTGTTAAGACTACTTCGAAAATTATTCACGAATACTTAGGCAGCTCTACTCAAATGCCTCGCGCTTCTCCTTCCACTTCGAGCACCCGGGTGCTCAAAAAAAACCAGGTCAGCCACCGGATCATCCACTAGTCCGCAGTCTCTCTGGAAAACTGGACTAACAACGGCTACTCTCATTAGGCTTGTCACCGCGTGAGTTAGTTAAAATTTTGAGGCAGTTAAATTCACATTGCTCTCTTAATTGCCAACCAGTGTCGCAGACAGAAGCTTGTGCGTCCCCGAGCATAGACCACAGGCCTTTCCGGCTAGCTGACTGCGCAATCACGTTAGAAATGGCAGGTCCAGCTTCTTCTATCAAATTTTTAGGCAACTTATCCCAAACTGCTAGTGATGGGGAAACGCCATGTCTCCCTTGTCAGAAGTCTCATGCTTATGCTCTCCGGGTAGACCCTCTGAACGCTCCCTCCGAACCGAATTGCACGTATGACGACCCGGATTACAAACCAATTGGTCCCAAGAGTCGCATAATGACGCTAGAAGCTGAGAATGGTGAGAATACCTCTGCTTCCATCAACATGTAGATGTCGGGCGTTCAAACCAAACCTCCGCAAAATAGCCGAACTCCGAGCTCTCCTTCAGCTCGCCAACGACAAGGTGGCACAGTGCACCTGCGGTGCCTCAAAAATATATCAGCCGAATGGCTCCGGGGCCGACGTGGATTCTATTGCACCTTCGGACTCAGCATCGATCCTCGGAAACTCAAACCTGACATTACCTCCGCAGCCCACCTCCGCTGTTGCCATCTCAAACACAAGTCCAACCTCGGACTCTGTTACAGCGCCAATATCGATTGGAAATTTACTCGTGCCACCTGAACAATGGGATGTGCCGGGTATCGGGTCGTTCTCACCACCGACGCCTTCACCAGCAGGCAGCCCAGGGTCATACGAACTCACGACAGACGTTTGGCCGCGCAATATACCTCCTCCCGAGACACTATACCACCTCGTCGAGACGTTCTTTTCTAGCGTTCCTTTGGCCACGCGGCTTATTCACAAGCCCACTTTCATGACTAGTCTGAGACAAGTTCCAACGTCTCCCGGGTTCCCGTATGTCACGCCTTCATACGTCGTTGAGAACCAATAGACTGATAAACTGTGCCCATAAATAAGCCACGTATCTCTCTTACATGCGATATGCGGTATAGGATCGCTATATAGCCCCATAATTAGGGAGTCTCGTCGCGAACCAGAACGGCGCCCAGCACGACCCTTCGCTTCTGGCATAATTTCTGATCCCAAGGGCATAGACGGAGTACAAGGGGAATCATACAGCCCACTGAGAATGGAAGATATTTTTGGACCAACGCCTCAAAGTTTCGGAGCGATGCATATTCAGTGGGCTAGGGAACTGTCAAAGAGTGCGGCTAGAATGGGGGATCGTCTACTACAGCAAGCCCAGGGTGAATAGAGTACTTTGCACCCGAGACCTATAGCTAACTGGCTATCTTCCGCACTAGCCTCCATCATTATTACGTGGTACTACTATAGTACTGGAGGAATAATCGGAGTGAGTCAAGGCGACCTCAAAAGCTGAAGGAGCTTCACGTTGAGATGACGTTTGACCTTTAGTGCTACGCTTGGATGAGTAAGGTGACCAGGTTTGTTTCGTTGCTTGGTACACCATGATTCTCTTGCTCCCCCTTACCACGCTAGCTCTAACCTACCAGTTGTAGGACTCCACGTCTCAGAAGGGTTCGGGCCGCTTTCCCGATTCCCGGCCAAGATGTTATTCCTTCTGGGCTCCCCAAAGAATCATATCGAAGCTGAGACAGCTAGGTGAGACTTGTCTCGTCGAAAACCATATGGGAATCGGAAGGCTCACAACATCTTTAAATTCCATTCGATAGAAATGTCTTCTGGATGTAAGGCCAGATTGCGTTTCTACATCCAGAAGACCCTGTTTTGATAGAACCCCCGATTTCCCTAGAGCTTATGTTATGGAAAGAATCTTCACGGGTGGAACGGTCTGGCCCCCGAAGATATGGTGAGACTCCTCGAAATTGTTAGAAGGAGACTTAAGCTCACTCGTTATATAGTGATGAAGACGTCTCACAATTGCTGCCATGCAGGCTTTCCGACTTCTTATCTGGTGTACGCGGCCTTCATTGTTTTCGTCATTAGATGTCCCTGAAAATACCCGATCATTTAGACTTTCGTTCCAACCCAAGGGCGGCAAACTATGTTCTCCGAAAACGTACATTGCCAGCACCCATCACTGACTACCGACTCTTGGACACTCTATATCAAGGCAACCATCCTCATATCCCGAGTGAAGAACTTCAACGGCCGTTATCACATAACGTCCAAAATCCGTACTCCAGGGACCCCTATTTCTCCTACAGAGAGTGAAGAATTCTGTCGCCTAGACCGAGCAATCAACGAATTTACGCAGCAGATACCGTGGGCGTTCCGAGAACCGGTGGAAACAAGTGTGGACCCCCTCTTGTATATGGCACACCTTCTCCCACATGTGTGCGTTCCTTAGGTCTTTGGCCGTAGGAATAATGAATTTTTAGCTAACTGTTTTTTTTTTTTTTTTTTTTCAATTCGCAGGGCGTCGATACAGCTTCACGACCCTCACGCTAACTTTGACGACTCGGCCAATATCTCCGCTTTAAGACTCTTCACGGCCGTTGGTAGCATGCTCGATCTGGTTCACAAGGTTCTCGCTACCTCATTTGATCTCATTTACCTTGACCATTCGACAAGCTTCTGCTGGTTTGTTGCCGGGGCGACTATAATCCGGTTCTTGAAGGTGGCAACAGAGCAGGGGAATGAAGATTCGATCGGGCAATTATCGCAGCACCTACAAACCGTGAAGTATGTAATCTCCCTGAATTTTGGACTTATTTGCTGCTGAAGCCTATATTAGGTTTGTCTTGGGGAATCTGGGTGGGAGAACGGCCGTTGGACGTGAGTACTCATCATCATCATCATCCATCCAGAGTTTGATGGATTCCCATTTGGGATTTTAGTTCATCAAATCAACCTCTTGAACGAATTGTATGACGATGAGGTCGTCCCAGCGAGCAAGCGGAATGCAGGCCAACTCGTCCAGTGGCGCAGCTCGGCGCCGGATACTTCAGCTTCGATTTCGAAAGCATTCTCATTTTAAATTGCCAGAGTGGGTTTCGGGTAACGTTCACCGTAGCGGCTTCTCCTGAATACCTCCTCGCCTACTTCCATCCTCCCCTTTTGTATCGACTTGGAGCTGTACTGTATTGAATGTTGTTATAGAAATCGTGGACGAACTGGCTTCTCCAGGTTTCGTACCAGCTCGCACTTTACTGCCAAGAGGGATCCAACTTTAGCCCGCTCGGTCTCACTTATCCAGCTACGCCTATCTAATCAACAATAGGAATCTAGTCGTATCGTGTTAACATCTCATGCCTCAGGTAGGACCATCCGGCTGCAGTAGTTCAATGTTCAAGAGGTAGCTGACGTCAATCTTGCAATATTCCCGTCGCAGAATCGCGGGCGGGCAGGGTGATGTCTCGGAAGATTCCCGTCTCACCACCTCAACCACCGAAAGTCATATCTCTCCGAATTCCGAAGCCCGTCCAAGATTCAGACTTCTTTGAAGACCAGTTGCGAAGACTTGGCAGTGGTACCCAAATGCCTCGAGCCGCTCCTTCTGGTTCGAGCAGCGGGATGCTCAAAAGATATCAGGTCAGCCACCAGACTATCCAATCACGGTCTCTCCCAAAATTGGACTAACAGGAATGTCACCGATCATTACCAGGCTTGCCACCGTGTTAGTTGATTAAAATCTGGTATTGATATATCCACACAGAGGAGGTCAACTCACACCACTTTCACTATTGTCAACCAGTGCCGCAAACAGAAACTCGTGCGTCCCCTGAGGAGACTACAGGCCTTTCGGTCTCGCTGACTGCTAATTATATCAGAAATGGCAGGTCTGGGTTATTATTCCAATGATTATGCGACTCACCTCAAACTGCTAGTGATGGGGACGTGCCGTGTCTTCCTTGCCAAAAGTCCCATGCTTATGCTATCCGAGTGGATCCTCTGAACGCTCCCTCCGAACCGAATTGCACGTATGACGATCCGGATGTCAAAGCAACTGGTCCCAAGGCTCGGATAACGGCTCTAGAGGCTGAAAATGGTGCGAACAGTCCCTTATGATCTGTACGACACGCCTAACCTCTAAAAATACCCACCAACCTCGGCCAAATAGCCGAACTCCGGGCTCTCCTCCAACTCGCCGACGCCAAGCTGGCGCAATGCACCTGTGGTGCTGCACACATGTATCAGTCGCATGGCTCCGGACAAGACGTAACTTCTCTTGCACACTCGGACTCGGTGTCGCTTCTCGGAAACCCAACCTTGACAACGCCTCCACAACCCACTCCCGCGCTTGCTACCTCAACCCCAAGTCCCACCTCTAATTCAATTTCAGGGTCTATATCAATCGGAGCACTGCTGGTACCACCTAAGGAGTGGGATGCTCCGCTTATCGGGGCTTTCACGGCAGCACCTCCGACCTCACCAGCAGGGAGTCCAGGCTCTTACGAACTCACAACGGACATATGGCCACTCAACATACCTCCCCCTGAGACACTATACCATCTTGTCGAGACGTTCTTTTCTAGCATTCCTTTGGCCACACGGCTTATTCACAAGCCTACGTTTATGGCCAGGCTGAGACAAGTCCCAACTTCTCCGGAATTCCCGTATGTTTCGCTTCTCCGTCGTTGAGAACCAACATACTAACAAAGCGTCTTTGTCAATTAGCCACGTATCTCTACTCCACGCAATATGCGGCATAGCATCGCTGTACAGTCCGGTTATCGAAGAGCCTCGCCGCGACTCGCCGCTAGAAGGCTACCCAGCACGGCCGTTTGCTTCTGGCATAATTTCTCGTCCCAAGGGCGCAGACGGAGTGCAAGGAAAACCATACTACCCACGGAGAACCGAAGATATTCTTGGACCAACCCCTCAAAGTTTCGGAGCGACACATATTCAGTGGGCTGCAGAAACTTTAAAGGTAGCTTCCAGAGTTGGGGATCGTCTACTGCAGCAAGTGCAGGGTGAGTGGTGTAGTGTGCACCCGAAATATAGCTAACTAGCTCTCTTCCCTAACTAGCGTCTATCATTATTACGTGGTACTATTACAGTACAGGAGTGATAATCAGAGTAAGTCAAGGCGGGACTTGTACCCTTAAGGACCTGCAAGTCGAGGTGACGTCTAAATCTTAGTGCTACGCTTGGATTGGTACCGTAACCAACTTTGTGGCGTTGCTCGGTACCCCATTTTTTCGCCTCCACCTTTGCCATACTAGCCCTGACAAGTTTTATGTAGGGCTCCATGTCTCAGAAGGGTTCGAACCGCTTTCCCGATTCCCAGCCAAGATGTTATTCCTTTTGGGCTCTCCAAAAAGTCATATTGAAGCTGAGACGGTTAGGTAAGATAACTCCGGTCTAGAACTATATTCGGGAAGTGGAAGGCTCACGACTCAATATTATTCCATAGAAATGTTTTCTGGATGTACGGCCAGACTAGTTGCTACATGGAATACCCTGTTTTTGACGGAACTCCTGATTTCCTAGAGCATATGTTCTGGAAAGAATTTTCTCGGGAGGGACAGTCTGGCCCCTACAAATAAGGTGAGAGCGCTCAGAAAATTTATGAGACGTGGGCTAACCAGTTGAAATAGCGACGAAGATGTCTCACAATTGATGCCGTGCAGGCTTTCCGACTTCGTATCTGGTGTACGCATCCTCGTCGTTTTCTCCATCATATGACCACCTTACCTGCAATAACCGATCGTTTAGACTTTCGTTCCAATTCAAGGCCGCCAGACTATTTTCTCCGAAAACATACATTTACAGCATCCATCACTGACTACTGACCCTTGGACACTCTATATCAAAGCGACTATACTCATCTCCCGAGTGAAGACCTTCAACGGTCGTTATCGCATAAAGTCCAAAGTCCGTCCTTCAGGAATCCCCATCTCTCCCGCGGAGAATGAAGAATTCCATCGCCTGGACCAAGCAATCAACGAATTTACCCAGCACATACCGTCCGCGTTCCGAGAACCGGTGGAGACAACTGTAGATCCTATCTTGTATATGGCACACCTTCTCCCATATGTGTACGTTCTTGATGCCTTTGAACGCAGGAATTATGAACCTCCAGCTGAACAATTTAATGTGCAGAGCATCGATCCAGCTTCACGATCCCCACGCGAACGTTAACGAACCAACGAATGTCTCCACCCTGAGGCTTTTCGCCGCCGTTCATAGCATGCTCGATCTAGTTCACAAGGTTCTCGCCACCTCATTTGATCTCATTTACCTGGACCATTCGACAAGCTTCGGCTGGTTCGTTGCCGGAGCGACTATCATCCGGTTCTTGAAAGCGGCGACGGAACAGGGGAACCAGAATTCAATCTGGCAGTTAACGCAGAACCTACAGACTATAAAGTATGTGATCTGCTGGAATTATGTATTCATGAGTTGCTAAAACCTGTCATAGGTTTGTCTTGGGGAATCTGGGCGAGAGAACAACTGTTGGACGTGAGTGCTCATGATAATCAGCATCTATCTCTAAGGTCGATTGATTCCCATTTGGTATTTTAGTTCGTCAAATCAAGCTTTTGAATGACCTGTATGACGATGAGGTCGTACCAGCGAGCAAGCGCAACGCAGGCCAACTCGTCCAGTTGCAGACCTCGGCACCGGATATTTCAGCCTCAATTTCGGAGGCGTTCTCCCTTTGAATTTGCCGGAGTGGGTTTTGGGTTGCGGTCACGCGGCTTTTCCTGAATAAATCCTCTCTTACTTTAATTCTACCCCTTGTATCGACCTGGAGCTGTAATGTCTTAGATGTTGTAATAGAAATCGTGGATGAATTGACTTCCCCAGGTTTCGTAGTAACTCACACTTTGCTATCCATAGGGATTCCAATGATAATTGAAGCCGAGGAATATTAGTACACTAATATTTGAGGGTTTATGTATGCGAATAGTGCCTACCGAAGTTCTGAGCATTGGCTGAGTGTCCCGGCGTCCGGAACCCGAGCAAAAACGTACTTCCCACGTCGAACACTCTGTACAGCCACCAGCCACATCTGCCCTCCCCTCTAGTTCAGTCCCGCTTATCAAGCTCCACCTATCTAATCAACAACCGGAATACATTCGTACCCTCTTAATTTCTCATGCCTCGTGTCGGACCATCCGGCTCCAGTACTTCAATGCTCAAAAGGTATCAGGTAGGAACTTGAAAATATCCGCAGCTCGCATCCGCCTAGTTGCTCTCTTCTGACAGGACTCTCGTTCTAGGCTTGCCACCGAGTGGGTATTTTTCCGTTGAACGAATACTCCTGCAGCAAACTTGTTAATATTGGTTTAAAATGGCCAGTGCCGTAAACGAAAGCTTGTGCGTCTGGTCTGGTGGAAAGTGTGCTGACCAAGCAATGCTGATGGCTACGCTCAAACAGAAATGGCAGGTTATTTCACAGAAATACCTATACCTGAAACTAATTCAATTCCAATCACAAGTGATGGGGAAGATCCGTGTGCTAACTGCCAAAAGGCCCACGCCCATGCTGTCAAACTCGATCCTCTAACAGCCCCGTCCGAACCCTCGTGCACGTATGATGACGCCGACTTGAAATCTATCGGACCCAAAGCTCGAATTGCGACTCTTGAGTCTGAGAACGGTGAGTCAATTTTGTTTCTTTGAACGTCGTGATAATCATTAGTGTTCGGCATGACTGAAATGGTGCTCTATTTATAGCTGAGCTGCGCAACTTGCTCCAGGTCGCCGAAGACAAACTTGCCAAATGCACCTGCGGAGCAGCCCATTCAGCACCTTTACCCGGGTTCGCAGTGGATATGGACACAGCGTCACCACCTGAAAGCGCTTTCACCTTCGTCACAACTTCAGCAGCATCGGCTCTACAACCCATCCAACCACCCTCGAGCTTAAGCGTCGCTTCTAGTTTGAACCCACCTTTTAGCGCGATGTCCATTGGCTCTTTACTAGCTCCGCAATCACTATGGGACCCATTGGGGATCGACTCCACTCCAATTACTCCGCCGATGTCGGACTCGGGTACATTTGAGCTCACGACGGATATCTGGCCTCTCAACATACCACCACGAGATACACTACAACACCTCGTCGAGACCTTCTTCTCAAGCGTCCCCCTAGCAAGTCGATTGATTCACAAGCCTTCGTTCATGATGAGTTTGCAGCAAGTACCGACGTCACCCGGTTTTCCGTTGGTTCTTTCCTCCCTTATATTATGGACAATTTACCTAATATCCTTTGATCTAGGCACGTATCTCTTCTACACGCCATATGTGGCATAGCATCACTTTATAGCCCGATAATTCGGGAGTCCACGAACCGCACACCCGAAGACTCTGGGACATCACGCCCTTTCAATTCCGGTATCATACTTCGACCCAACGCGGAAGAAGGAGTGCAAGGGGAACATTACTTTCCGAGACGCGTGGATGACGTCGTGGATCCCGGGCCAGATGGTTTTGGGGCAATGCACATTCGGTGGACCGAAAGTACTCTTAGGTTGTCTACAAGAGTAGGTGATCGGCTCTTACAGCTTCTGCAAGGTGTGTGAATCTGTCAAATATGTCCCACCTCCGAATGATGAACGATTTCTATTGACTAGCCGCTGTCATTGTTACATGGTATCATTACAGCAGAGGACTAGTGATCGGTGTACGCGAACGAGTGCCTAATTTTGACTTGGTGGCGAAGGGCACTAAAGCTTCCCTTATCTAGGTCTATGCTTGGCTTGGCAGCGTAGCGAAGTTTGTGGCGCCACTCGGTATGTTTCTTGATCCACCAATAGATCATGGTCCAACTAATCGCATTTCGCAGGCCTGAACGTCTCTGAAGGGTTTGAACCTCTCTCGCGCCTCCCGCCTCAGATGTTGTTTCTCCTTGGGAGACCGAAATCAGCGATCGAGGCTGAGACAGTTCGGTGAGCCAATCGTTCACTTTCATTTACCTATCTGCGATGGACTTTAAACCATTTCATCCGTCACACCAGGAATGTGTTTTGGATGTGAGTTACCCCTGTTCTTTCTTAGCCCTAGCGGAAAAGCTGAGCTCATTTCCTTGTAGCACCTACGCGATGGAGAGGTTATACACCGCTGGGACCGTCTGGACACTCGCTATGAAGTAAGCCATCTACATGGTCCGAGTTCCCCTTCACTGACCGAGCATTCCAGCGACGAAGACATTTCGCAGTTGATGCCGTGCAGGCTCTCTGACTTCGTGTCCGGTGTAAGGCCCTGCTATCTAGTGGTGCATATTTCATGCCACCACTAACGTTTTGCGTTCTGCTCAAGGTTTTCGTTCCCACACGAAGTCGCCAACATCTGTTTTCGAGTAACATGCTGCTCGAACACTATTCTTTAACGACTGACCCCTGGACGTTATACATCAAGGCCACCATTCTGGTTTCAAGGGTACGAACTTTCAACGCTCGCTATCGCATAACCTCGAAATCTGGGTTACACAATGCAAAAACATCGCCAACTGGTAGCGAGCTGTTTCTCCGTTTAGACCAAACAGCTGCCAAATTCTGTACGGAAATCCCACCGGCATTCCGAACGCCGGTTGGGGCTAAGGTTGATCCTCTACTCTACATGGCACACCTGTTACCGCATGTGTGAGCCTATCCTCGCCCTCAGTAACCTCGCAGACGAATGTGATTGACTGCTACCTTTTCTCTTGAACAGGGCAATGATACAACTGCACGACCCGCACGCTAACTTCTCTGATTCGAACGATCCCTCAACCATTCGACTGGCATCAGCCGTTCAATCGATTCTCGAACTTATTTACGCCATCTGTGCGACTTCGTTTGACTTGATTTACTTGGACCATGCCAGCAGTTTCTGCTGGTTCGTCGCTGGAGCTACGATTATTCGCTTCCTTAAGGCTAAAATGGGCCTGAAAGAGGAAGCCGAAATAACACGGCTGACCCAGGAGCTGAACGTCGTGAAGTATGTGAATTGCGTAGTTGGTGGTTTGTTGAGCCTCGATTCTGATTACCTCCATCTTTTCAACCCATTTCTCATAGATTTGTCTTAGGAAACCTTGGTGACAGGACAATGATAGGACGTGAGTTATGCCTTGCCGGTTCAATCGAATGTGATGTTGCTAAGCATCCCCCTGCAGTACGCCAGATCAAGCTGCTGGAGGAGTTGTATGAAGACGAGATAAACTCTAATCGTGACCGCTCAGATTGTATTTGTAGACGGAGACCCGCTCAGGATGCCCAACTAGAAGCAAGTGGTCTGGAGGAGTCTATGTAAACGTTTCAGAACCCGGTATCACACGAAGGGAACGGCGGAATGTTTCCGCGGCGGTCGTGCGTTGGAGCAAAATCTACGCCACGTGGACTTTTGTAATATATTGCGCGCATAATAAACGGCAATCGACGTTGACAATTGCTACTTTAGCTGTTCCAGATGTGCTGCGCCGAATCGGTCACGATAGAATGGCGTCGTCGCCACGTGATCCCTCCAGGGTTTGAATTTAGTTCTGACGGCCTCCACCTCCCTCCCGCTTCAGCGATTTCTTGACCGTTTTCATCCGAAACACACAAATTCCTAAATGCCTCGTGCAGGATCTTCAACTATTGCTGGAGCTCTCAAAAGATATCAGGTTAGTGTTATCGGGCTGCAGCACTGAATCTGCGCTCAGAGGTTTTTTTTGCGGATTTCAGGCGTGCCATGCAGTATGTATTGGATCACTAAAGGGATATGGTGTCTATATTGCTAATGATAACGGTTTCGACAGTGTCGAAAACGAAAACTTGTGAGTCGAAGCGAGTAGATCAGGAGTCATGCCTCAGCGACGGTACTCACAAACACTCTCCAGAAATGGCAAGCGGCGCTCATCTCCTGAGAACATGCCCTCCTTTTTATTGACCCCCACCTACTAGTGATGGCTCCAATCCATGTCTTCACTGCCGGAGATCCCACGAACAAGCCCTGAAGGTTGATCCCCTGAACGCTCCTTCTGAGCCATCATGTATCTATGACTCCCCTGATCTCAAAGTCATGGGCCCCAAAGCTCGTATTTCAGCTCTCGAATATGAGATAGGTACGTACTCCATGCGTTTGCATCTATCTCAAGCATAACCTGCAAAACCTGAGCGTTCCTATCGAATTCAACGTAGCGGAATTACAAGATCTTCTTCGCATCACGAATGACAGACTAGCGCAGTGTACTTGTGGTGCCGCTCATATTCCGGTCCCACAAGCTTTCACAGAAACGTCCGCGAGCTTCTCTCCGTTACCAGCCGCACCAGGCCCCCAGCCTCTAGAGGCAACAATGGAGTCGGAGATCGAGTTCAGTTTCCCGTTGCCGGCTTTGCCAAATACAAGCCAGTTCCTACCAGGCCCGCCCTTGGCGTGGGATTCTCTCTCCCCTCATTCACTCAATCAAATCGAAGAAATGCCGCAGGACGACTCTCCCGGCTCGCTTGAGCTGACCCTGAATATTTGGCCTCTTAATATACCGCCACCGGCAACCCTGTTCCACCTCGTGGAAATCTTCTTTTCCAGTGTACCGTTAGCAAGTAGATTAATCCATAAACCGACCTTCATTTCCAACTTGAGAGGGGTCCCCACCTCTCCTGACTTTCCGTGAGCGTGCCATCTACCCGTCGTACAATCCACGTACAACTGACGACGATGCATGTCTCAGACACGTTGCTGTACTGCATGCGATCTGCGCCCTAGCATCCATGTACAGTCCCATAATAACGCAGCCTCCGCGTAGGCCTTCTCAAGACATCCGCCGTGTACGCATCTTCGCCTCGGCTGTCATGTACCGGCTGGACGATGGTCGGGGACCACAAGAACAGCGTTATTTCCCAAGAAGGTTGGAAGACGTCCTAGACCCGGTACCAGAGGGGTTCGCAGCCATGCATGCAAGATGGGCGGCCGAGAGCATGAAGCCATCGGTGAGAATTGGCGATCGAGGGCTACAGCTTCTACAAGGTACTCTCAGCGGCAGGTTCTGCTGTCCTAATTCTGACGATTATGCCTCGGAAAGCCTCAATCATTATCACTTGGTATCACTATAGTATAGGGACGCTAGTTCCGGTGAGTTTAAATCACTCATCATGATGGGGCACCTGAGACGGACGACCCTGCAGTTATATGTGTGGCTTGGCCTTATGTCAAGATTCAGTATACCTCTTGGTACGAAACGCTGGTTAATATGCATGCAGCCCTGCCTGAAAATCTGGACTTGCAGGGATGAACGTTGCTGAGGGGTTCGAACCGCTCTCCCGCCTCCCCCGAGAGATGTTGTACGTTTCGAAGATGCCAAAGACGCCCATCGAAGCTGAGACTTGGAGGTAAGGTCACCCGATTTTCCAGATCCTAAATGCTCTGACAAAGGTTAATGACAGGAACATCTTCTGGATGTAAGTCGGTTCAATCTCCTTCCTAATGTACATGTCGGATGGCTCAACCGAGCGAATTGGCGCTCAGCACTTATGTGACTGAGCGCGTTTGCGCACCTGGCATAGTTTGGCCCGTGATCATGCGGTAAGAATTCATCCATGTGACGCTGTATATACCGACTTTAAACCCCCATCTAGAGATGACGACATTTCCCAATTAATGCCCTGCCGATTTTCGGACTTCATCTCGGGAGTATGTGACATTACCCCTCCCCGTTTTCCAGGCCTTGACTTGTAGAGTTCTAGACATTCGTTCCGACTCAAGGCCGACAGCAACTCTTTACCGAGAACGTGCTGCTTCATCATCCATCACTGACGACTGATTCGTGGACACTCTACATCAAAGCCACAGTACTCGCTTCTAAGGTCAGAGTTTTCAACGCTCGCTATCGTATACATGGCAAAATCCGGCGAGCGGATCCCACCCTTGCACCTACCCAAACCGAAGAATTTCAAAGCTTAGACCGCACAATTTCTGCATTTCTACAGAGCATCCCAAGAGCCTTCCGAGAACCTATTGGGGCGACGGTGGATGCGCTTTCGTACATGGCACACCTTCTCCCTCATGTGTGAGTATCTCTCCATTTCGACAATAGTAGCGACTGACAATGGCATTTTGTCGCGAAGGGCAAGGATCCAGCTGCATGACCCCCACGCTCAACTCCGTGTGCCCGAGGATTACTCTGCAATGCAACTATTGTCAGCCGCTCGCGAGATCCTGGACCTTATATACAACATATCCGCTACATCATTCGACGTCATTTACTTGGATCATGCTTGCGGCTTTTGCTGGTTCTTGGCAGGAGCTACCATCACTCGCTTTCTAAGAGTGAGGATGGATGCTCAGGATGCAGAGGAAGTATCTACACTGACGCAAGAGCTAGCAGCCGTTAGGTTTGTGCATGCTTAGTTTGTGCTAAACGAAAATAAACCCAATCCTTTCACCCACTAGGTACATACTCTCAAAACTAGGAGAACGGATACCCATAGGAAGTAAGTATCTGCTTAGTCGAAGACGGTGAATCTATGTGTCCTGATAGTGTGCCTCCTAAAGTCCGTCAGATTTCCCTGCTCGACGAACTTTACGATCAGCTCATCCGAAACAGGGATGAGGTGGTGTCTGAAGTCTATGGTGCGTCCTCTCAAGGAAGAGCAGGAAGCGCTAGCTCGAGCCCAGGAAATTGAAATTACGGAGTCAGCCCAAGCCCAGAAAATTGAGCTCTTAAATAGCGAACATGATTAGATATGTTATCAATCACCATGAATGATGCTCACACAAGAAATTCGCTGCCCCCCGAGGCGAATGCTTTCCCTCCAAATTGTTCCAAGACGGAAAACCGTTGATCATTTGTCATTTTCAGTTCGTACAAAAATTCAAATCGGAAAACTAGGAGAACAGTATTTGGTCGTACAGCGAATTACTAAACCGAGCTCGGCAATCATCGAGTGAGCCTCCCGTTCGAGTAGCAATCCCACTCAAGACTTGCTTGAATTCCGGGATATCGTCCCTGTATGCCACTTGCTTCAGATACCGCTCGACTGCAACTCCGCGAACCTTATAGCCCTGCCACATTTTTGCCCAGTGGGGTCGAATGGGAAGTTGCGCTCCTTTGAAGTCGACAAGACTCGACCAGTGGTCGAGCACCGTTTGCGCGTAGGGTCGCCATACGTCTGCTGATGTGTTGGCCAGTGTGAGGATCTCAATACTGCAGGTCGCTTTATTACGACGTTGGGGTGACATAACAGTATCTGATCCACCCGTAATTCGCATTTCAAGTGCAACTCGTAGCGCTCCGCTGGGATCTGCATAAGTCGCTGAAATAGCGTCCCACCAGGCTCGCTGAACGACAGAGAAGTCGAGGGTCCCGTCGGCTTTCTCAGGAATGGGGATTTCCCATTCCATGTCATTTACAGGGGCAAAATCTGTCAAGGAAAGGCAGGGTGCGACGTGAGGAAGGGAAACAAGCAGGAGGATCGGGTTAAACGTACTGTGGACGCCTCGCTGGAAATGCATTGCGTCGCTCTTCAACGCAATAATCGGTGCGATGGAAGAGGCAGAATCACCACCTTGAAGCTGAAACATTGCAAGCCATCCAAGGAACCAGCCTTGCACTTTGCCAGGGAGGATCTTGAAAATTGGGTACTCCGTGAGCAGGCGAAGGAACCATGCGCCAATCCACTGAATAAAGGCGTCAAGACTAAAATTTTCCACAGATTAGTCACAGGCTTGGCATGATCGGCGCTCAAGAAACTTACGGCGCTGGGAATGTCTGCACGTTCATCGGAGGGTCTGGCGATTGATTCCAACAATTCACCCATCCACGCCGATTATACGGGAACCAGAAAAATTCGCCGTAGTCCTTCTTGCAGTTAGCCTCAAATTCTGCTTGCGCATTCTTGAGCTCTTCTGGAGTTATTCCTTTCATATCGACCCCTGCAGGGATAGGATAGTCGGGAGGAGGAGGAACTGCAAGCGGGATTCTCGGCTTTGACGGCTGAAGCACGGCAGCGCTCATCTTGTCAACCTGCAGAGTGACAGCGGTGACGATCCCGAGAAGACCAAAGCATCCCGACGCAGCCTTTAGCTCCGCTGGGTCTATTGAAGATTTGTTATCACTATATGTCTTGTAAGGGACTCGACGACTTACCGGTTAAAGTCTGAGAGACACCGTTCGAGTCCACGTACTCCAGCGCCACAACCAAGTCGCTGAGCGTCGTGTTTTTGATCCCTGCACCGTGACAGATGGGAGCGTTCGTACCCCCAAATGTAACCTCGACCAGAATGGTGTTCATAGGCAGCGTCCACTTCTTTTGTTCAAAGGCCCATGCACGGAATTGGTAGTTGGTAGTACCCGCACCGATACGAACATGGGCATGATCGCCAAGGTCCTTGACTACCTCAATAGACTGGAGATATTTGCTATTCATAGGAGGTTCCGGAGAAGGATAGGTGCTTGCTTCAGAGAGAGGTAACAGAGTGACGAGAACTTGACCAGTCTCGGAGTACGAGTTGGACCAGGTATGGGTATACCCTGCGGATCGACTGAGAGCAGTATCAAATGTCGGCTTTTAAAGGGAGATGAAAACAGTACCGACACCTTATAATTTTTCTCCTTTGCCCACTTGACCAGGTTCTCAACGCCTACGACAGTCCGAGCGACGAAGGTGTAGCGAGGGGTGTTCTTGATATTTCCGCCCCAATTGGAGAAGGGCAGGTCCTTGACGAACTTCATTGGACTGTTGTCACCCTCTGGAATGACCGGATCGTCGTCTTGGGGGTTCTTGCTTTGCATCGCAAACCGGTGAGCTACGACCCGTTGTGCTTCGTGGAACTCGACCGTCATAGGTAGCGACTGCTTTATTTCAGGAGGGTCCAGTCCGAGAAGTAGGGCCTCACCGATGTCTCGTATCTCCTCGGGAAGGGCCAGCCAGTGCTTCACGAAATAGTTGTCGGTCTGAAGAAGTCGCAGAAGGGCCACGACAACGTCCTTCCTTGTGAGCCCGTGATCTTCCCTTTGGGACAGGGAAAGAATGTCTCTGAGGGGTCCGAGGGGCGCCAGCTCGTCATGCTGGTCAACCCAGTCGATAACGTGGTCTTTGATCACTTCAGCGGCATCAACGATTGAGCCGAAGAGGCTCTGCCTGGCGGCAGGGCGGGCAATAGCCCCAAGTGTCAAAGGCTGGGAGTGTTCAGTCTAATAACGTAATGTTGAGAGACGGAATACTCACTTGGGCCCCGGCAGGAGGAGCAACGTTGGCCGCCAAAGATTGCAGGTGCTGCTCGAGCTCCTGCTCAAGTCTGTTGCGGAGATCGATTCCCATAATAGAAGATCGTCGCTGAGTGGTTTATGATGAGGGAGAAAGTGATTTGGGTAGCCCGGGTATTTATAGTCGATCCCGGTAGAGGGGGGTTATCATACGTTGGGTGGAGCGCCGGGGTTCTCCAGAGAGTCGAGTTGGTCGGGACCGAGGAAGCTTCACCCACCGAATAGAAGTGCTGAAGTGTAGCGCCGGGTGTCGTTAATAGCAAGGCTTCAGTTGGTCATATGTTGAGGTTGTGATGCTTTATCAAGCGCCCCCTCCCGAGTTCGATGTAGTCGAAGCTCTTGGCACTATAAATACCACAGCTCAGGTCTTCTTTCGGGGATCCAGACCCCCGACAAGAGCGCTTCGCTGGTCTTTCCTCGAGATCAATAAGCGCTGGTGCTTCTTCGGCGGTCCCCGAGCAACCGCTGACCTGCTGGCGATCGACCGGACAGAGCATCGCTATCAGTATCATTCTGTTCGGTGCACATAGCGTTCTGGCGTATCCTGCCAACCGCCAATTACAGTGGTTGTTCATGCGCTCCGGGTGTATCCCTCGTTACCGAATCTCTGCCAAGTGATGCAAGAACGGGGAAGAGTCGTGAACTGCCGGGAGAAGGATTGGAAATAATAATCGATTATTCTAGCTCTAGTCCCAAAGTGATTTGAGGGCGGAGATAGAAGCACCAGGACAGTCTGAAGTCCCTCTCCCCCTTTCGTTGGGGGGATCGGGAACCGACGTGAATTGGAGCCAGAGTGGTTGGCGCTTCTTGTTCGGGTGTAATATTCCTCTGTACTGGAAGGGTCGACCAGGACGAAATACGCATCCAAATCCTCTCATAGATATATCGATTTGACCTCGTGATGTTAGAAGGGGAACATGGATCAGTATGAACGCCACATCGTTTCCACGTCGAACGCAGACGTTGGACCAAATTCTCACTCAGCTGACCAATGAGCCTACAGAGGGCGGGTTTGACCGAATTTCATTGAGTAGACTTCTCTCTATTGACTTCATCAACGGGAGCGTAGGTTCGTCGGACAGGTCGAGAATGGTTTCCCACGTCGAAATCAACCGAACATGAACATCTCCCGGGCCGTTATTGCAAGATGCGCACTCCTCCACCACCGAACCGTCACCGGACCCAACCTCTCCAGTACATTAATCGTTACAAGCTTGCCCTGTTGTGTACCCTGATGCCTCGTGAAGGACCGTCTGATGTTGCGCGGAAAATGGGTAGACATCAGGTTGTTTGCTGTGCATTTGTTCATCCGACGAACAGCTGCTGAATCTCGGTCTCTACATAGGCGTGCCATCGAGTACGTACTTCGCGCGCACCTCCTTATCCCAGACCAACTTATTATTTTAAATGAACTTCCCAGTGCCGCCGGAGAAAACTAGTGAGTGGATCTGGTGCTCCCTAGTTGGGTTCAGCTGATGATGAGTTTGAGTAGAAATGGCAAGTAGTAAGAACCCGAACTATGCATGCGCAACCAGTTGCATCTGAACCGCATCTAATTTCTTTTTCAGCGATGGCGCTGCCCCATGTGGTCCCTGTCAACGAGCTCATGCATTCGAAGTCAGAACCCGTCCGTCGACAGCGCCTACCGAGCCTCCTTGTGCTTATGACCATCCAGATCTCGTTGATGGCCCCAAGGCCCGGATAGCACATCTTGAAAACGAGCTTGGTGCGACTTCGTGTTTCTGCCGTTCTCATGTCATCGGTGCTCATTGTTCTCATTATTCGTAGTCGAACTCCGTGAACTCCTTGCCGCTGCGAACGCAAAGTTAGCAGGCTGCACGTGCGGCGCGGCCGCGGGCGTCTCCACAAACGTTTTAGAACCCGATGGTCTTTCCCTATCAACCGGCAATAGCCAGCATGCCTCCGCTGCTACGGCTCCGCGCCTAGCACTTGAGCAGATTCCTGCGACTACCGGTCTCATGAGCGAAATCGTGCCGGAGGCTCCGTTCCCAAATCCTGCGTTCTCCAGCCCGTCTTTCGGTGCCTTTTTACTGTCAAACACCCTCGGAAACCCAGGCACCCTTCCAATACCCATGATCTCGACGTTCGGCTCGAGCTCGTTTTCGACCGGCGGCACCGGCTCAGCGACTTCCGATGTCCTCCCATCCGCCTGGCCGCCCGGCCTACCTCCCCCTGCCGTACTTTATCATCTCGTGGAGACATTCTTCGCGAGTGTCCCTCTCGCAAGCCGATTGATTCATAAACCAACTTTCATGGTGGCGCTTCGACAGCTGCCAACATCCTTGGATTTTCCGTAAGTTTATAAGCAAGCTTCTCTGCTTGCGGTTTCGGTTGCTTTCAGGATATTGACTCGTGCTCCTCTGGTAGGCATATCGCTCTCCTTCACGCCATATGCGGCCTTGCGTCTCTTTACAGCCCCATAATCGCGGACCCTACGCTAGCTGCGGCCCGAGCGAATGCAGCTGCGGGGTTGTTTAGTCCGAGTATCAGTGGGCCACTGGACCCTACAAATGGTGAACAGGACACCCGTCGTTTCCCAAAAAGCCTCTACGATTTGAGAAATATTTGGGATGAAGGGTTCGGAGTTTCGCACATTCGGTTGGCTTCGATGAGTCTGAGACTGTCTGTACGGGAGGGTGACAGGTTGCTGCAAATGCTTCAAGGTATTTGATTTTTACGCCTTCCTTCATTGCCCGCCTTTCTAAAGAATCCCTGGCAATACTTGTCCAGCGGCCATCATCTGCACGTGGTATATGTATAGCATGGGTTTCACTATTGGAGTGAGGCAGCGTGTATCGTACTCTTAAAGATTTGGAGCTGAAATGCTTGAGCTCTTTCAGGTGTATGTTTGGGTAAGCAATGTGACCAAGCTGGCGGGACCCCTCGGTAAGATTTGGTTCGTATAAGTATCATTACTTCAATTATATAAACGCCCCTCCCGCGTCTCTTAGGCATTTACGCCTCAGAGGGGTTCGAACCCCTCTCTCGTCTTCCTTCGAATATGCTCTTCCTTTTTGGAAAGCCCAAAACGCCCAGTGAGGCGGAAACGATCAGGTAATCATGAGTCATTCACGAATGGAAACCACCTTAATGAACCTTCCTTCTAGGAACATCTTCTGGATGTAGGTTGTGCCTTCAGGTGATCGATCCTGTGGTAATCAACTACGTTACAGCTCCTACGTGATGGAACGGGTCTACAATGCGGGCACCGCCTGGCCGCTTACAATCAAGTGAGCCAGCTTTTTAAATATATCTTCCCAGTGCCGTACCTAACTTGCAAACTTTAGCGACGAGGACATATCACAAATGCTGCCGTGCCGTTTCTCTGACTTCATTACCGGGGTACGTTTTGGCCCACTCCCTGGCCTGCGGTACTACATCTTATGAGGCTTTTGGATGAAATAGGAACATGTGCCTACCCATAATAGACAACGAATTTTTACGGAAAACATGCTCTTCACACATCCTACTCTGACAACGGACTCCTGGACGCTCTACATCAAAGCCTCGATTCTTATTTCCAGGGTAAGGTCGTTCAATTCTCGTTATCGGATCTCCGCAGTCTCGAAGAGCACCGGAGTGTCCATGGAGTGCCATGGATCTCCAACAGAGAGCGAAGAGTTCCGGCATTTGGATCAAACCATCGCTTCGTTTACAAGGAATATACCCCGAGCCTTCCGCGATCCCGTGGGGACTACGGTCGATCCACTTCTATATACGGCACATCTCCTTCCTCACATGTACGTCATCTCTCTGTAAGGAGCACGTCGAGGTCCACTTACCCATTGCTTGATCCAGGGCAATGATCCAACTTCATGACCCACACGCTAAACCCGATTCTCCTAACGACCACTCCGCGATGCAAATGTTGGCCGCCACTAGAGCGATATTAGATCTCATCTACAAGCTCAGCGGGACCACGTACGATCTCCTCCACCTGGACCATTCATGTAGTTTTGCCTGGTTCTTAGCCGGCGTGGCGATCATTCGATTCCTCAAAGCCAAAATCGATGCAAAAAACGAAGATGAAATACTCGGATTGGAGCAGGAACTAGGGGTAGTGAAGTGATTCCAATGTCGCTTTAACGCTACGAACAGGAAGACCAATTGACGGACGTGGTTCGTAGGTTCATGCTGAGGAATCTGGGAGATCGAATATTGATAGGACGTAAGTGACAATATTATAACACCTTGATGTACTTTTAAACACAAGTTTACTTTGCGCTTTCAGATCGTCAGATCACTGTTCTTGAAGACATCTATGACGCCGAGATCAAAGGACGCGGGCGGAAAGCAGCGACGGCACCATCAGCAACTGACCAGCGGACAGAGACAGATAACATGATGTTTTGGAATATACAATGAGAATATACACCTGGGATTTCAGAAGTGGCGGTCCTGAGACTCCGACGTGTCAGTTACCCTAAATTGCCCTGCCATACGAAACCGGGGCTGTTCTGCTGACCTTGAAAACTGGTAAAAAGACGACCTACACTTACATCATTGTGCTTGTTCAAATGTCCCGCGTGTTTTACTATTGATGCTTCAACTTGTCTATCGGAAAGCGGTTGGATTAGGAGCCTGAGGTGACTTGTTGGGTCTAGCTGGAAATCGGGCGTGGTTGGTTCGTCACGGTTGAGAAATAAGCCGTTGTGGTCGTTGTTACCCTGTATGCCCTAGGGTATTGGTGTGTGTTTGCTGATGTCGTTTGACACTGTAATATTACAGACTTGCGCTGAAGGCTGGAGCTTACTAGAACACGTGATGCCTTGACACATCCCCGAGTTTGCCGCGTTCGGTCGGTGCGAAGACTGCGCGGTCGCCACCGAACCATCGCCGGTGCTGAGTATCAAACGTTGAAACCTTCCACTATTGTGTCGTAAGCTCGAATGCCTCGTCAAGCATCGTCCGATGTTGCAGGGAAAATGGGGAGACATCAGGTTTGTTTACTCTTTCTGGTGTCCGCTTTCCTACGACACCTGCACTAAAGTCATCCCCCCCTGGCGTCAGGCATGTCATCGAGTAGGTATCTGCATGCAGTGTTTTCCATCTGCCCCTAAACTTTTAATCTTAATTGGCCTTGCCAGTGCCGTCGGAGAAAACTTGTATGTGGACGTGAAACCTTATCGTCTGACGCAGCTGATAACAAAATTTCAGTAGAAATGGCGAGTCAAGGAATCTGAAGACGCAGGAAAGAACCTCGCAGTATCTCACTTAGATTATCTCCTTTCAGTGACGGCGCCATTCCATGCGGTCCTTGTCAACGAGCTCATACGTACGAAGTCAGAGTGCACCCCACATCAGCACCGGCTGAGCCCTCGTGTCTTTACGACCACCCGGATCTCGTTGCAGAGGGCCCGAAGGGCCGTATAGCTCATCTTGAGAATGAAATTGGTGTGGCTCTACTTTTTAGGACACATTCGTGGGCACTTATTGTTTCACCATCCGCAGCCGAACTCCATGAACTTCTCGAAGCCGCGAACGCAAAGCTGGCGTGCTGCACGTGCGGTGCGGCTTCAGCTGCCCGCACAAACCTATCCGACCCCGACGCTCTCTCCTTATTAACCAGCGACGGTAGCCAGCATAGCTCATCTACTGCAACTCCACAACTGGCGCTTGAGCACGCTCACGTGACTGCCCTCGACGAGGGGATCGCGGCGGAGATTCCAGTATCAAACCTTGCATTCTCCGGCCCGCCTTCCGATCCCTTCTTTTTGCCAAACGCTTTGGGGGATACAGGCAGTCTTCCCACTCCCGTTATCTCGACCTTCGATTCAACCTCATTTTTGGCAGACGGCATTGGCTCAGTGACGTTTGATATCTTGCCATCGGCCTGGCCCCCCAACCTACCTCCGCCAGTTGTACTTTATCACCTCGTAGAGACATTCTTTGCGAGTGTTCCCCTCGCAAGCCGGTTGATCCATAAGCCAACCTTCATGATTGCTCTTCACGAGCTGCCGACATCCTTGGATTTTCCGTAAGCCCTTAGTTCGCTCCGCTGCCCGAGCCTGTAGTCATTCTGATGAAACTGACCCGTGGTTTTGGCCAAAAAAAACCCCCCTCCCCAACCCAAAAGGGGCCCCGCAACCCCTGAAAACCCCAAAAACAACCAACCCAAACCAAAAAAGGCCCCAACCCAAGCCGCCGAAGGAACCGTCCGGGAAAAGTTTAATGGGCCCCCAGAAACCGCAAAAGAACAAAGAAAACAACCGTTCCCCAAAAACCCCCAACAATTAAAAAGGGCCTGGGAAGAAAGAATCCGAAACCCCCAAAATCCGGTAACAACCGCCAACCCTAAGCCAACCGGTCCAAAAGGGGAAAAGGTGCCAAAAAATCTGCAAAGGAATTAAACCCCGGCCCCAAGTCATCAACCCCCGCCCCGAAAAAAACCCTGGTGGCCGCAAACCGCCAACAACCGCAACCGGGAAAACGAAAACAAGGGAAAGAACAATGGAAGAAAGCCAAAGAAACGCAATCCCCAAGTGGAACCAAAAACCGTGAAGCCGAGAAGGAAAAACCTGGAAGGGCAACCGGACCAAACCGGGGGGCACCCCCCGGAAAGAAAATGAATCCGAAGAACCCCAATTAAACCGGAAGAAAAACTCCTAACGTTAATAAGCAACCAACCCCCAAAAGGAATTGAACCCCCCGCCCCCCCTCCCCCAAAAAAGCCCCTCCCTTTTGGGAAACCCAAAAACCCAAGTGAAGCCGAAAACCGCAAGGAACCGAAACCGCCCCCCAAAAGGCCAGCAAGGTAAAGAAATCCCCAATTAAAAAACCCTTCCGGAAGGAAGGCCCAACCGCAATGGCCCTAAACAAGGAAATAAAAGACATTTCAGCTCTTACGTGATGGAACGAGTCTACAACGCAGGCACTTCCTGGCCGCTTACAATTTGGTGAGCTGACTTTGAAACCTGATTTCGCGATGTGACACCTAATACCCAAACTCTAGTGACGAGGATATATCACAAATCCTACCGTGCCGTTTCGCTGACTTTATGAGCGGGGTATGTTGGACCCGCTCGTTGGCTCATGAGATTACTACTTCGTTGACTTTTGAATAAAATAGGAACACGTACCCACCCATAATAGACAACGAATTTTCACAGAAAATATGCTCTTCACCCATCCAACACTGACAACGGATTCCTGGACTCTGTACATCAAAGCGTCGGTTCTGATTTCAAGAGTGAGGTCGTTCAATTCCCGCTTCCGGATCTCCGTGGTCACAAGGGGCAGCGGTATATCTGCTTTGTCTCATGAATCGCCAGCCGAGAGCGAAGAGTTCCATCATTTGGACCAAACCATAGCTGCCTTCACAAGGAACATTCCTCGAGCCCTCAGAGATCCTGTGGGGACTGCCGTTGATCCGCTTCTATATACGGCACATCTCCTTCCTCACGTGTACGCCAACTCTCCATTCGGAGCACGCCGAGATTCACTTATTTACTTCTTGATCTAGGGCAATGATCCAGCTCTATGACCCACACGCCAAGCCTGAGTCTCCCAACGACCACTCCACAGTGCAAATGTTGGCTGCCACTAGAGCGATATTAGATCTGATATATAAGCTCTGTGGTACCACCTACGACCTCCTGTACATGGACCATTCATGCAGCGTCGCCTGGTTCTTGGCCGGGGCGGCAATCATTCGGTTCCTCAAAGCCAAGATAGCTGCCAAGGACGATGATGAGGTCGCAAGATTGGAGCAAGAACTAGGGATAGTGAAGTATGTTTTTCCCCTCTTGAAGCATATCAAAAGAGGTACCGACTAACGGGCGTCTCTTACAGGTTCATGTTGCGGAATTTAGGAGATCGGACAATCATAGGACGTAAGTCGTATTTGGTGCCTTGACTAGCTGTGAGGCTGATGTTCACAACTCATCCTTTGCGCTTTCAGATCGCCAGGTCAACGTTCTTCAAGGCCTTTACAACGTCGAGATCCGAGGACATGGGCGGAAGGCGGCGACTGCTCCGTCAGCGACTGACCAGCGGGCTGAAACAGACAACTTGATATTCGGGAATATGAAATGAGGATATGCGCTCCGAGTTTGCAGAAGTGATAGCATCCAGACCCCTCCGCATTCTCCGCTCTCTGTACCTTGACCGAACGTCACAATAATAGAGGTTTCACTCAAGAGATTACTGGGTTTATGCAGGAAACAAATAATTGGATTTTACATGGTTCCCTCATTTGACAGCCGATTCCCGCCAAATCCCTGTACATAAAATAATTTCGTCACGGTTGTGAAATAAGTCTCTGTGGGTATTGCCGCCCCTCAGTCCCGAGACTACGACGAAGTAGTCGCCACCGCCGCCTGGGTGTGTGAAAGAGCGTGATATCCTGACATGTCCCCGGGTTTGCCGTGTCTGTTAGACCCAGCACCACCGGACCATCGCCGCTCCTGAAGTATCGATCCTGGAATCTCGCTCCAAAGCCCCAAAGTCCAATGCCACGTGATGGGTCGTCCGATGCTGCGCGGAAAATGAGGAGACATCAGGTTCGTTTACTCATTTTGCTCCGTCTTGGAGGACCCTCACGCAATACGACCACTCCTCGCTAGGCGTGTCATCGAGTAGGTTCTCTGCGCACGTTCTTTAACTACTTGATAAATTTTAACATGAAATGGCCCTTATAGTGCCGCCGAAGAAAACTTGTATGTGGATGTGAAATTCTAGCTTGAGGCACCTGATAACAAACTTCGAGTAGAAATGGCCAGTCAGATAATCTAGACATGCCGAAAAAAAACCAACAGTATCTAACCTAGATACGTTCTTTTTAGTGACGGTGCTATTCCATGCGGTCCCTGTCAACGAGCTCATACGTACGAAGTCAGAATACGCCCCGAAACGGCACCTGCCGAGCCCTCGTGTATCTTTGATCACCCAGATCTCGTTACAGATGGTCCCAAGAGTCGTATGACGCATCTTGAAAGCGAAATTGGTGTGACTTTCTATTTTTGCCCCTGTTCTCGGACCCATTCCTTAGCACTTATCGTTCCCCCACCCGCAGCCGAACTCCGCGAACTGCTCCAAGCCGCAAACGCAAAGCTCGCATGCTGTACCTGCGGTGCGGCTGCAACTTCTCCCACCAATACTTTAGAGCCCGAAGCCTTCTCAGCGTTAACCAGCTGCGGTAGTCAGCATAGCGAATCTGCTGGCACTCCGGATCTAGCGCGTGAACACCCTCACGTAGTAGCCGACTCCCACCGGGAAGAGACCGTGGCGGAGACTTCGGTACCACACAATGTATTCTCCAGCCCGTCAGATGCGGTCTTCTTACTACCGAACAGTTCGAGGAACATAGAGAGCTTTCCCACACCCAGCATCTCGACCTTTAATTCAAGCTCGTTTTTGGCAGACGGAATCGGATTGGCAACTCTAGAAATCTTCCCATCGGCATGGCCGCCTGCCTTACCTCCCCCCGTTGTACTGTATCACCTCGTGGAGACATTCTTCTCGAGTGTCCCTCTCGCAAGTCGGTTGATTCACAAGCCTACTTTCATGGTTAATCTTCAACAGCTGCCGACGTCCCCGGATTTTCCGTAAGCCTTACACTGGCCCCTGCGAGAACTTAGTCGTTTTGAGGAAACTGACTTCCACCTTTTTGCTAGACACACCGCTCTTCTTCACGCAATATGTGGCCTCGCATCACTTTATAGCCCAATAATCGCCGACCCCAAAGTGGGTATGGCTCGAGCGAATGCAGCTGAGGGATTTTTCGGTCCAAGTACGACTGAGCCCCTGGGACCTGGAGCCAATGAGGGAAAGAGCCGTTTTCCAAAAAGCGTCTACGATTTGAAAGGGGCCTGGGACGAAGCATTCGGAGTCGCTCACATTCGGTTGGCGTCGATTAATCTTCGGATATCTGTTCGAGAAGGTGACAGATTACTGCAGATGCTACAAGGTAGTTGATCTCGGTTCTCATTTCATCACCCGCGTTTCTGAAGATACTCTTGCTTTCTAAGCGGCCATCATCTGCATGTGGTGGACGTATAGCATGGGAATGACGATGGGAGTAAGGAAGCGCATATCGTGATCTTCAAAGTTTGGGAGCTGAAATTATTAAGCCATTCAGGTTTATACTTGGATTAACGCTGTGACTAAGCTAGTGGGACCCCTCGGTAGGAGCGTCAACTCGTATGGCTACTATTTCGACTCTCAACACCTCCCTCACGTTTAATAGGTATCTATGTCTCGGAGGGATTCGAGCCCCTCTCCCGCCTTCCCTCGAATATGCTCTTCCTTTTTGGGAAGCCTAAAACCCCCGTTGAGGCTGAAACCATCAGGTATCGTAGTCGTCTCGCTAGGTGAGGATCATGTTAATAAACTCCCCATCCAGAAACGTGTTCTGGATGTAGGTCATTCCCGCAGGTGCTGCACACGGTGGCATTAAACATGATTTTTAGTTCTTACGTGACAGAAAGGCTCTACAACGTGGGCACTGTCTGGCCCCTTACAATTAGGTAAGCTAACTTTTGAATGTCATCTCGCAACGTGTCACTGAAATCCGAGCTCTAGTGACGAGCATATATCACAAATTCTACCATGCCGTTTCTCCGACTTCGTCAACGGGGTGTGTTTCTCCTGCTCCTTGACTCACGAGATACTTAGTTCATGGACTTTTGAACGAAACAGGAATATGTACCCACCCATAATAGACAACGACTTTTCACAGAAAATATGCTCTTCACCCATCCAACACTGACTACGGATTCCTGGACCTTGTACATCAAAGCGACGATTCTCATCTCAAGAGTGAGGTCATTCAATTCTCGCTACCGGATTACCGCGGCCTCGAAGGGCAGTAGTATGGATGAGGAGTCGCCAACCGAGAGCGAAGAGTTCCATCATTTAGACCAAACCATAGCTGCCTTCACAACGAACATTCCTCGAGCCTTCAGAGATCCCGTGGGGACTACCGTCGATCCGCTTCTGTATACGGTGCATCTCCTCCCTCACGTGTAGGCTGACTCTCTATCTGCCGCTTGCGTAACTCCGCTCATCCATTGCTTGACCACCAGGGCAATGATCCAGCTCCATAACCCACACGCCAAGCCTGATTCCCCCAACGACCACTCCGCAATGCAAATGTTGACTGCCACAAGAGCGATATTGGATCTCATCTACAAGCTCTCTGGTACAACTTACGACCTGCTGTACCTGGACCATTCATGCAGTGTTGGCTGGTTCGTGGCCGGCGCGGCAATCATTCAGTTCCTCAAAGCCAGAATTGCTGCGAAGGACGAAGATGAGGTAGTGAGATTGGAGCAGGAACTAGGGATAGTGAAGTGTGTATATTTCCTTGAACCATCTCACAAGAGGGAGCGACGAATTGACGTCTCCGACAGGTTCATGCTACGGAATTTAGGAGATCGGACAATCATAGGACGCAAGTCATACTTAGTGCCTTGAT
Source organism: Tulasnella calospora MUT 4182 (assembly GCA_000827465.1). NCBI lineage: Eukaryota > Fungi > Basidiomycota > Agaricomycetes > Cantharellales > Tulasnellaceae > Tulasnella > Tulasnella calospora. Next base: position 75,244 of record KN823101.1, read on the forward strand.
TAGCTCTGGGGGCTGATGGTCTCGGCTCACCTTTTGCACTTTCAGATCGTCAGGTCGACGTTCTCGAAGACCTCTATAATGTCGAGATTAAAGGACATGGGCGGAAAGCGGCGACGGCGCCATCAGCAACGGACCAGCGGGCCGAAACAGACAACTTCATGTTCGGGAATATGCAATGAGGCTATAAGCTCTCGGTTGCTGGGAGCCGCAGTACTCAGACTCCGGCGTATCCTCCACTTTTCGTAGCTTGACAGCCGAAGCGTTTACGATAGCATTGGTACCGATTTATCTACCCTGGAATGAAATAGTTCAATATCACTTCTTTTTCACATTTGAGACACCAATCTCGCTCAACCCTCGCAGACAAGCCAATCTCGTCACAGATGAGAAATGAGTCGTTGTGAGTGCTGGTATTGCCGCCCCTCCGAGTCCATCTCTAGACTATTCGCTGCGGTTGCTTGACGCGGCCGTGCAATTCTGCGTTGAAGGCAGGAAGTTCGAACATAGTATAAGGCCTGATGCATTGATGTTGCGCGTCTCCAAGTTGCTGTGTTTCGAGGTCAACGGTAGATAGGAAGGCCGTGGAGAAGCTTTTTATATGACCCTCCCCCTCAACGCGACTCCGTCATTTCTACCCATAGATCATTATATGTTATCCGTAAAACGTCATCTTTCCTGCAATGCAGCTCCCCAAGACGAAACTATGCGTTCTATCAACGCAGCCGCTTGAATCTCCTTTTTAGACCCCCTCCTCGCAAGACACCTGCTCGAACCAGAAGAGGACTTACATGATACGGGACTTTGAATCAGATGAAAGCAAGAACTCATGTCGCACAAGCGGCGCCAGAGTGGTAGTCCGAAATTGTGCCTGGGCTGCTCGGTCCCCGCGGCCGCCGACGGTTTGTCGGTTTGTCAGGGTCCAGTATGAGAACCCCATACTTTCCCGCTTACCCGGCAGTGGATCCCGAGAGTGCGCAGTGCGCGCGCAACCCAGCATCACCTAACGCTCGCTAGTACCAAGGCCTCTGAAGTATCGAATTTTTGAAACCTCTCTCGAAAGCCTCAAGTGCAATGCCACGTGAAGGGCCATCCGATACGGCGCGGAAAATTATGGGTAGACATCAGGTTCGTTTACACGATTGGTTTTGTCTGGAAGGACCCTCGCTCAACGGGTCCACTTATCTCCAGGCGTGCCACCGAGTAGGTCACCTGCGTGAACTCTTTTCACTACCTGTTAACCTTTCAACATGAAATGACCCTCAAAGTGCCGCCGAAGGAAACTTGTACGTGGACGTGAAATGAGCCAGCCTGACATAGCTAATCACAATGCTTGAGTAGAAGTGGCAAGTCAGAGAATATAGGCATACCAAAAGTATGCGCAGGATCTTACCGTGATGATCGACTCCTTTTAGTGATGGCGGCAATCCATGCAGTCCTTGTCAACGAGCTCATGCGTACGAAGTCAGAGTACGCCCCTCGGCAGCACCTGCCGAGCCCTCGTGCGTTTATGACCACCCAGATCTCGTTGCGGAGGGCCCGAAGGGCCTTATAGGGCATCTTGAAAGCGAAATTGGTGCAGTTTCTCCTTTATCCGTTTCGGACTGATTCGTTGTCCCTTATTGTTTTCCCTGCTTGCAGCCAAACTCCGCGAACTACTTGAAGCTGCGGACGCACGGCTGGAACGCTGTACATGTGGTGCGGCTGCAACTGCCCCCACCAATATTCCAAGGCCCGGAGCACCCTCCGCATTAATGAGTGGCCGTAGTCAACATAGCTCATCCTCTGCTACGTCGCAGCTGGCACTCGAGCACTCTCATGTGGCACCCGATCTTCGACATGACGGGGTTATGGCCTCAAATCGGGTACCAAACCTTGCGTTGTCGAGCCCGTCTTCTGGGGCCTTCTCAACGCCGAACAATTTGAGGAACATAGGCGGCCTTCCCACACCCAGCATTTTGACGTTTGATTCAAGCTCGTTTTTGGCGGACGGTATCGGAACTGTGACCTTCGATCTCTTCCCATCGGCCTGGCCGCCCAATCTACCTCCCCCCGCTGTCCTTTATCACCTCGTGGAGACCTTCTTCGCGAGTGTTCCTCTCGCAAGCAGGTTGATTCACAAGCCAACTTTCATGGTTGCTCTTCAACAGCTGCCGACCTCCCTAGATTTTCCGTAAGTCTTACGCTCGCCCCCCGAACGGACCACGCCACGTGGAAACTGACCAACGCACTTCCCGCAAGCAACCTGCCCCCCCCCAAGCAAATTGGGGCCCTGCAACCCCTTAAAACCCCAAAAATGAAGAACCAAAACCGGAAAAAGACCCAAACAAAGCCGTCGAACGAATGGTCCGGCCCGAAAACCAAGGAACCACGAAACCCGGAAAACGACAAAAAGGAAAAAAACCCTTTCCAAAAAACCCCCAACAACCGAAAGGGCCCTGGGAAGAAAGGGTTGGAAGTGCACAAAATCCCGTAACAACCAAGAACCCTAAAACGACCAAACGGGAAGGGGAACCGCTGCCGCAACCGACTCAAAGGAATTGGGCCTGGGGGCCCAACCAAGGGCAACAAGAACCGAAAAGGCGTCTCGTTCGATGCCTGCCAACCGCCAATAACCGCCACGGGGTAGCCTAAAACAAGGGAACGAACAAGGGAAGAAAAAAACCCCCAACCGAAACCTCCAAAACCCAAAGACGAAAGCAATAAAACAACCAAGGGGAAAATTGGACCGACCCCGGGAACAAACCAGGGGGAACCCCCCGGCAAAAAGCCAATTGGAAGGGCAGTAATTCAAACCATCAAAACCCCCAAACTTTCCTAAGGAATAAACGGGCCGAAAGGGTTGAAACACCCCCCCCGCCTCCCCCAAAAAAGCCACTCCCGCCTCGGAAACCCAAAAACCCAAGTGAAGCCGAAAACGACAAGGAAGGGCGAACTGTCTTCTAGATAGAAAACCCCCTAATAAATCATCCATCTAGGAACACATTCTGGATGTACGTTTTCTTCAACCAACCGATATCATGGTACTAAATTCAATTTCAGTGCGTATGTAATGGAGCGAATCTACAGTGCAGGCACAGTCTGGCCGCTAACAATCAAGTGAGCTAGCTGGCGAATATAACGATATGAAATCTGAGCCCCAAACTTAACCAACAAAAAAAAACAAAAAAGCCCCCCGGGCCGCCCCCCCAACTTAAACCGCGGGGAAAGCGGGCCCCACCTGGCCCCCAAAAATTCATTTATGGACCTTTCGAATGAAATAGGAATACGTGCCAACCCATAACAGACAACAAATCTTCACGAAAAACATGCTTCTCAACCATCCTACTTTGACAACAGACTCCTGGACGCTGTATATAAAGGCCTCTATTCTTATTTCAATGGTAAGGTCGTTCAACTCTCGCCACTGGATCTTTGCAGCCTCGAAGGATAGCGAGATGTCCCCGGCCTCCCATGGATCTCCAACAGAGAGTGAAGAGTTCCGGCATTTGGATCAACTCATCGCTTCGTTCACGGCGAACATACCTCGCGCCTTCCGAGACCCTGTAGGGACTAAAGTTGACCCACTGCTATATATGGTTCACCTCCTTCCTCACGTGTACGCCACTCCACTGTCTGCAGCACACCGAGCTCTACTCATCCATTCCTTGGCTCAGGGCAATGATCCAGCTTCATGACCCACATGCGAAGCCCGATTCACCGAACGACTACTCCACGAGGCAAATGTTGGCCGCCACGCGGTCAATATTGGATCTCATCTACAAGCTCTGCGGGACCACGTACGACCTGCTTCACATGGACCATTCGTGCAGCTTTGGTTGGTTTTTGGCTGGCGCATCGATCATTCGATTCCTCAAAGTCAAGATAGATGCGAAAGACGGAGAGGAAGTAATGAGGTTGGAGCAAGAACTAGGGATAGTGAAGTATACACATTCAATTTAAGCATAGTAAGATGGATCATACTTAGGGTGGTGTCTTACAGGTTCATGTTGAGGAATTTAGGAGATCGGACAATCATAGGATGTAGGCGGTCATACTGCGGCAGCTTGGCTTACTGCGAGGCTAACTTCTCGGCCTTTCAGATCGTCAGATCAATGTTCTCGAAGACCTCTACAACGTGGAGATTAAGGGACATGGACGGAAACCAGCCATGGCGCCATCAGCAACGGACCAACGGGCCGAAACGGATAACTTGATGTTCGGCAATATGCAGTGAGGACAACGACCTGAAGCAGACTGCGGTGCTCCCTAATTTCACTGTTCACCTGGTATCTTGATAGTAATACTTCCGTGAGGGAGATTATATGCAATCTTGCTTTGGGTTTCAAATTTGATATCTGCGGTTTGTGCGGGACGCCGATTGGCGGCGGCGCATCCTGAGGCGTGATATTCTATCGATTCGCCGAGTTCGCCGTCTTGGCTACGGACTGCGCCTTCTTCCACCACCGAGCCTTGCCCAAAGCGTTGGGCTACCGAAGCATTTCATAAAAATTTGTTCAGCGTCACCTTCAATGCCACGTGAAGGGAGCTCCGATATCACTCGAAATTTGGGAAGATACCAGGTGCCTTTGTAATCTCCTGATATAATGAAATTACACTCATACCATACCGTATCGACGTATCGCAGGCTTGCCACCGAGTGGGTATTCTCACTGAACATACGTCCTGATGACCCTCTAATGCTTTAGTGCACTTTGTAGTGTCGCAGGAGAAAGCTTGTACGTTGCAGCAAAGAAAAGTGACGACTGAAACTGATCCCTAAACTCTGCGCAGAAATGGCAAGTCTGAGAGATGGAGAGTTTCCAAGATTTGACCGTAGTCTTACTGCCACCATTATCCCACGCTAGCGACGGCTCTCTGCCTTGCGAACCGTGTCGGCGAGCGCATGCGTATGAGGTCAAAACGCGCCCAGCAACTGCGCCTGCCGAGCCGACTTGCGAGTACGACCACCCTGAGATTGTTGCGGACGGCCCAAGAGGGAGAATAGCGCGCCTTGAACTCCATATTGGTGCGTAATGGTAGTGCCTTTTGCTGATGTTGATAGTGACCATCTGACGGACGTTGCAGCTGAGCTACTGGCGCTGCTGAACGATGCGAATGAGAAGCTCTCCCGTTGTAGCTGTGGAGCATCCTCAGATGTCTCCGCTTACATACCAGTGACCGAAGGTCCCTCTGCTTCATCCTGTAACACAAATCGAACGTTGTCATCTTCGACCACCCCCAACCCGTCTCAAACAAGCCCTCCTGCCGCCGGTCACCTCAACTCGGTTGCCACTGCAGTACCGGACCCAATGGTCTCCGCCCCGCCACCCATCGGAGCAGTCCTGTTGGCCCCGTCCCCTTGGAATGTCAGTGGCCGGCCACCTGCGCCATACTTGCCATTTTACTCCACCCCAACTTCAGTTGAATTCAATTCGACTACTTTTGACGTTTGCCCCGCCTCGTGGCCCCTCAACATCCCGCCTCCCATGGTACTCCACCACTTGGTCGAAATATTCTTCAGCAGCGTTCCTCTCGCTAGCAGATTGATTCACAAACCAACTTTTATGCTGGGACTTAGGCAGGTGCCCACCTCTCCGGACTTCCCGTAGGTCCTTTATTCATAATGGAAGGTAGAACGAGACTAATGTTACTGCACGTTGGCTCCAGGCACGTTGCACTTCTTCACGCCATCTGCGGCCTGGCATCATTATATAGCCCCATCATTACCGACCCCAGAAAGGACCCTGCGAATGCGCACTTCCCCTCAGGGTCTTTCAACTCGGCCATTATTTTCCGACCGAACGCTGGAGAAGGTGTGCAGGGCAAGCATTACTTCCCGAAAAGTCTACAAGATATATATCATGGATGTCGGAGAAGAAGGTTTTGGAGCTGCACATATTCGATGGGCAGCTGCTAGTCTGAGGCTGTCTGTGCGAGAAGGCGATCGGCTATTGCAGTTACTACAAGGTAAATCACGCCAACATCATTACCCGCTTGTACCATCCTCACACCCCCATCATTTTACTGTGTCAGCGGCAATCGTCTGCACATGGTACACTTACAGCATGGGGATGACGATTGCGGTAAGGCTGTGGCCGTTAGGTATCTCGGTTGAAGTGTGAGCTTGATGCACTTTACATGCAGGTATATACGTGGATGGGAAGCGTGGCGCGACTGGTCGGACCACTGGGTAAGTGTTAGAATAGACCGCAATCTCACCTATCAGTAACAACGACTTGATCCTGCTTAGGGGTTTACTCATCTGCGGGCTTTGAACCTTTGTCTCGACTCCCTTCAAATGTGTTATTCCTCTCCGGAAGCCCGAGAAATCCTATCGAAGCGGAAACCATCAGGTTTGTGTCGTTTTCTTTGCAGTACCTTCCACGTCGTCCGCTGAACCTGTCACCAGAAATGCCTTCTGGGTGTACGTAGATTGCCGAATGCCCTCAGCGCTTTGATTTTTCTCAACAATTTTCCAGGACATATGTGATGGAACGAATCTACAACGCCGGGACTGCCTGGCCTCTGACCATAACGTGAGTAAGGTCTATGTCCAGTATCTCGACAACGGATCATAGAACGGTTTCAGTGACGAGCACATATCTCAAATGATGCCCTGTCGCTTCTCCGACTTTGTGGCTGGGGTATGTGACGCCTACTGTTGCACTTTGTATGCGTCACGTAATAAGTTTAACGACCTTTCGCCGTGCATTTAGGAACGTGTCCCCACACACGGCCGACAACGGCTCTTCACCAAGGATATGATCTTAACACACCCTCCCTTGACGACCGACTCATGGACATTGTACATCAAGGCAACAGTCCTCATCTCCAGAGTGAGATCATTCAACTGCCATTATCGAATTTCGACAGCTTCAACAGGTAACGCGGCCCCGGGACCCAACGCAGAGCAAATCGAGGTCTCGCCTACAGAAAGCCAAGAATTCCGCAATTTAGACCAGACCATAGCCACCTTCGTACGGGAGATGCCGCGTGCATATCGAGACCCCGTTGGAACAACAGTCGATCCACTGCTCTATATGGCACACTTGCTGCCCCACGTGTAAGTCTTGAACATTATGACCATCCTCGGTGATTAGTCATCGTTATTTATATTCTTGGCAGAGCTATGATTCAACTACACGACCCACACGCGCAGCTCCCCTCTCCCAACGATTACTCCGCAAACCAAATGCTCGCTGCCACTCGAGCAATTATGGATTTGATATATAAGGTCTGCGGGACAACATACGATTTACTTTACATGGACCATGGTTGTAGCTTCGGCTGGTTCGTTGCTGGTGCCGCGGTTATTCGGTTTCTGAAGGCCAAGATAGCTGCGAAGGATGAGGACGAAGTAGCGAGGCTAGAGCAGGAATTGGGGGTAGTTAAGTGCGCTGAGCCACGCTCCCATTTCAGTGCGATTAAGAAGGCTAATCCTCAGATACAGGTTCATGTTAAAGAATTTGGGAGAGAGGACCATTATCGGACGTGAGTCGTCGGAAGCTCGGTTCCAAGACCGTATTGAATAGTACTCATCATGCCCCCTCTAGTCCGTCAAATTAAGCTTCTTGAAGAGATTTACTCTGTTGAGATAGGATGTGGACGGAATTCTGCGAGAGCGTCGTTGGCCGCGGACAGACGAGCCGACTCCGACAACCTTATGTTCGGGAATATGCAGCCTTGAAAATAAATCTACTTGAACGCTATAAATCGTGCCTTATATGTAAAGCAACTCCTGGTTCTCAACTTTATCTCTGCTCTTCACCAGAGAGAGTTTGCCCAGTGTCAGCTGAAGGTGGACCGCCAGGTCATATAACTCGCACTGTGAGATGGCTCTTAAACTTGAATACGGACCCAATTCAATAGCCATATCCACCCAAGCTGGTCCGTCTATATCCACTCATTAGCTTATCGCCGGCCTTCGCCGTCCTTACAGTCGAGCAGACTTGAAATCTTGATTTACACTCAGCGGATAAGTAGTGACACCTAAGTCCTTTCCACATACACATATTTTCTGTAGTTTGACGGCATCTCACGATGAGAACAATCTGACCGGAGGGATTGCCGCTTTGTAAAACAAAATACGCTTAATCTGACCGATTCCAAAATTATATGACGTACGCGTAGTAGGCGCGGATTAGTGTTGCCGCGAAGCGAAGGAGATCGAAGTGTCAACTTCGACCCTCGAAGCGAATCGAAGCGAAGTGGCGAGGTCCTCCGCCCCGACCATGGTGGGAACCGGACCCGTCAGAGCTGAAAGATATGAAGCCGAGCCGGCAGGGAAGGGTCCGAACGTTCTAGAAAATTATGTAATATCAAATAATTAAGGGTGATCCATCAGACGTATGATGGGAACCGCCTTCCTACGGTTGACGAAGTGACCTCGACACCTCCTTCGCTTCGCTTCGATTGGTCGAAGTTGGTCGAAGTTGACTGTTTGTCGAAATCTCCTTCGACAACTTCGAACTTCGCGGCAACACTAGCGCGGATGGCGGGTTGCGAAAGCCGAGGTGTGATATCCTATCATTTCCCCGAGTTCGCCGTCTAGGCTCCGGCTGTGCCGCACTGAACCCAATCGGCCCCCCCCCAGATCCGTTCGAAACTCCGCTTGAACCTGACTAGCTGAGTAAGCGGCCAAACTTTCGAACACCTCGCATCATGTGACCATCCAAAGCTCAAAAACAAACACGAAGACGACCATCGCGTCGACGGGAGGAGGGCGATGGATGTGTGGCCAAGGGCGTGCGCATCCGGGTAGCTCGCGATAACTGGCTAGATAATTGTCACCTGTTTTTCGAGAATATAGCATATATGTTTTTGAATAAACCTAAATACATTTATGTGGCAACTGGGTTTGAAAGCATCCATGGAAGTTATTCAAAAACATATATGCTATATTCTCGAAAAACAGGTGACAATTATCTAGCCAGTTATCGCGAGCTACCCGGATGCGCACGCCCTTGGCCAC